>JAVJIF010011394.1:0-119714 GCA_038442645.1 Agave tequilana
TAACAAGATAAATAACAGAACTGTAGTATAACTGAAAATCAACATGAATAAAGATAGACGACAACTGTCACAATAGTAAGCAAGCCACTGATGCCAAAATATGCAACCTATCACATGTCACTAGGCTGGTACCCAAGTCTGGTCATAAATCTGGTCCTGGTCATGATAATCTGGTCATGGTTATAATCATGAGTCTAACATAGTGATATATAAATATACAACCAGGTGATTACGGTCAGTCACAATGCATTAACAGTTCATTATCATTTATTATGTTAGCGAACACCAATTGCCACCTGTAATAGACGCATCCCATACTACGCCTACTACACGTGTCAATCGATAGCCTAATTATTTGAAATTAACAGAAGAGACATTGTCCATGCTTTAGGTGGGTCCCGTACATACCCGGGACCACGGCCCAGATGCCTGGCGCTGAACCAAGCCCTACCGCCAGGTAGTCAGTAACAGTAACAGTACTCACAGTATCACTGTGGAACAGTAAACTCACAGTAACACTGTGGAACAGTAAACATATGGGATGTCAGTCATCCCCCGGAACCCTGCAGTGAACCGTAAGTCGGCTGCGCAACCTGTATCCTAGGTCCACCCAAAATACAGACGCTGTCTCCTCCATCAATTTCCCCAATCCCGATGTAAGTTGTCCATTTACATTATTATTCATTCAATTCAGTTAAACCAGTCCATGTCCATATTATCTAGAACACTGGGACAATATGGTGACAGTAACAATAACAGTACAGTAACAGTCAATCAGTAATCGTATACACGGTGAACAATATCAGTAACAGTAAACAGTAACGGTAACCGTATACGATGAACAATAGGACTGTACCGGGGTACGGTCAAACAATAATTTCCCAGTAACTTCAATAACATAGATTTATACAATAGCTATTCAAATACTGTTCAAGAGACAGTCTAATGTAGAACCAGCCATATCTCGTATGCCTGCACTGCATATAACAATAGCTTATAAAAATATCTACCAACTCATATAAACTCTGAACACAGAATATGATCACCAACAAATAGTCTCACCAATAACTGATAAACTGATAATCGCTATCTGAAAGCTCTGAAGTACAAGATCACTAACATCGAATAGATCACCATCATAATAACTCAAAATCTATTAACTAATGTAATCAATATCTATACATGAAGCACATGGCATGTCCTCGAGATCAACAAGTCATGGATACCGAAATCATATCTAAAGACGAAACATCCTCAAAGAACCGCAATCTAAAATAAGTCCACTCATGAGTCAATACTAATAGCTCATCCTTACTCAAATGATATAATCAGTTGAAACATCTAGGAGCCCTTACTTCTAATAATCCAAACCAATATGATATCACATATCGAAGTCCAAGGTAAGATATCCACCCATCTGGTCACAATCTAACAAAATCAGTCACATCTAAATACTGATCCATATCCAATGTAAATAACATAAATCCCAGTTCGACTCGAACTCCAACTAACTCCATATTCTGATCCAAACATCAAGTGATCCAATTTCTCAGTAAAGTAACATCATATCAAATCCATCATCAATATCCGAATGAATCATCACCTAAGTTATCTCTAATGAAAGAATAACAAGTCTGGAAAGTACTCTATATGAAATATAAATCTGTCCTCAAATATCTGAATAAATTCTTAATGAATTATCACCAAGTAAGAAATATTAAGTCTGATAATTGTTCAGATAAATTGTAGATAGTAAACCTCAATATTGAACCAATCCAACATAAGCTCAATCTAGTATACAGTCCAAATTCCTTTACAATTAGTCCCATCTGAAACAGTAATCATCTATTCATGAAATGATATAACTCTAATATCTCAATGTTCATATACAAGATCCACATATATCTGATGCTCAACTATATACTTAATCTATCCAATCAATAGGTCGAGTCAAGTCACAGTCTAAAGGTATATCAAACTAAGCCCAAGCCAACAGGGACAAACTACCAACACATGAAATAACGCTAATACAAGCAAATAACAACTACATGAATAAAGTGGACAATTGTAGATGTTTAATGAAGCGGTACAAGTAATCAAACTGACAAAATATAACGGAAAGTCACATGAAATGATAAGATCAACATGTAAGGCATACCGACAAACGGTAAATACACAAAAACGAACACTCACATAAAATGACGAGGTTTCGAACCGCGAATCGCCGTCTGGTCTTCACTGCACGAACCGGCACTGATCTACGGATCATCCTATGCATCGGTCTTCGAATCTCCTGTGTGTCGGGTCCACAACGACACGAATCCAAACGTGTCCGGCCGGGTCTCCTGCAACAGGTCTAGATCTCACCAAACGGATCCGAAATGCTGTAACACGCAACAATATATACAAATAAATATAGATGCACGCTAAATACCCACACGTGCATACGGATACATACGCGTATACCCCTACACGTACATATACAAGCATATACATACATACATACATGCACACTTAAATAAATACCAACACATATTATTATAAGTACATACACTTAATTAAATGACATACCCATCTAATAATATTAACAATTAATAATGACACTAAAAATAGTTAACCATAACATAAATAATCATAAGGTTAGCAATCACAATATTAATTAATCAAGATAAATAATAATATTAATAAACGACAACAACAATAATAATAGAAATAATAATTAGCATTTACTACTACCACTAATACTCATACTAATATTAAAATAAATAGAGAATATAATATGAACACTATTAATAATAATGACAAATAATAATCATAATAAAAGAACAATAATAATAATGGAGATAACTACTAATAGTATCAACAACTAATAGAAATAAATTAATAATTACAATTGGCAAAAGAAATGTCAATGATAAATAATGGTAAATATAAGACCAAATTACTATTTACTATCTCAAAGTAATTTGCATATTTATTAATAATAATAATAATCACAAGGAAAAGAGTAATAAATTAAGTTGATTAAAAAATAATCAGTAAATCAAGATAAATACTTTAGGAAAAATAAAAATACAGTATTTTAGATTAGGGATATTACATTCTACCCACCTTAATAAAAATTTCGTCCTCGAAATTTCAATAAAGCGGGGAATGATAAAATCAAATTAGGAAGAAGATGAAGCTTCCACACCACTTCTCACTGCATCAAGACTTCACCACGCTTCCGCTGCGCGCTCTGATCTCTGCTACCGATTTCAGAATGAAGGGATCAATTCCAAGAGAAAAGATAAGAAGATAGGAATCAAGATGAATCAAGATTACTCTGGAAGAAGAGATGCAATCAGAGAGATTGAAAGATCAAAGAGAGAATTTTTTTTCAAAGAGAGGACAGTCAATTCCAAGTGGACTCAGAATCATCGTGTGAATCATTTATGTACATTACAGTGTAATTATAACTCGTTCAAGTTATTGGTAAGAATCAAGTCCGTTTTATGTCGAAACCTGGCTCTGATACCAGGAAAAACCCTGTCACGCCCCGCTTCCCAAATACGAGGGAAAGGAGTCGCGACAAAGGTCGGCGACGCATATACGTAAGGAAAATACCTCACGTATACACGCTAAGCCTAAATTAACCTGAACAAGCTATAAATCAGAACTATAATAATCATCGATCACTGCAATAATACATATAAGACTACACATGATAACAGATGAATAACGGAAAGAAAATGGCAGCTGAATACGGTAAGGGAGAATCATGAAAGTAACAGGAATATAAGAAGGATGAGAATACCAGAATAAGAGAGAGACTCAAGCTCCTCGCAATATGTATAGTCTTATCGAACACCTGCACAACATAAACAACCGTCCAATATCTGGACGTGCAAATCCAGGGTCGTTAGAACGCGACCTGGTGAGTGTGTGTGTAATGGGAGGGAAAGCTCGTGCAGATAAACAGTGCATAAATAATAAGAACAACTGCAGATATAAAGGACTGAATAACAAGATAAATAACAGAACTGTAGTATAACTGAAAATCAACATGAATAAAGATAGACGACAACTGTCACAATAGTAAGCAAGCCACTGATGCCAAAATATGCAACCTATCACATGTCACTACTGGTACCCAAGTCTGGTCATAAATCTGGTCCTGGTCATGATAATCTGGTCATTGTTATAATCATGAGTCTAACATAGTGATATATAAATATACAACTAGGTGATTACGGTCAGTCACAATGCATTAACAGTTCATTATCATTTATTATGTAGCGAACACCAATTGCCACCTGTAATAGACGCATCCATACTACGCCTACTACACGTATCAATCGATAGCCTAAATTATTTGAAATTACAGAAGAGACATTGTCCATGCTTTAGGTGGGTCCCGTACATACCCGGGACCACGGCCTAGATGCCTGGCGCTGAACCAGGCCCTACCACCAGGTAGTCAGTAACAGTAAAAGTACTCACAGTATCACTGTGGAACAGTAAACTCACAGTAACACCGTGGAACAGTAAACAGATGGGATGTCAGTCATCCCCCGGAACCCTGCAGTGGAACCGTAAGTCGGCTGCGCAACCTGTATCCTAGGTCCACCTAAAATACAGACGCTGTCTCCTCCATCAATTTCCCCAATCCCGATGTAAGTTGTCCATTTACATTATTATTCATTCAATTCAGTTAAACCAGTCCATGTCCATATTATCTAGAACACTGGGACAATATGGTGACAGTAACAATAACAGTACAGTAACAGTCAATCAGTAATCGTATACACGGTGAACAATATCAGTAACAGTGAACAGTAACGGTAACCGTGTATACGATGAACAATAGGACTGTACCGGGTTACGGTCAAACAATAATTCCCAGTAACTTCAATAACATAGATTTATACAATAGCTATTCCAAATACTGTTCAAGAGACAGTCTAATGTAGAACCAGTCATATCTCGTATGCCTGCACTGCATATAACAATAGCTGATACAAATATCTACCAACTCATATAAACTCTGAATACAGAATATGATCACCAACAAATAGTCTCACCAATAACTGATAAACTGATAATCGCTATCTGAAAGCTCTGAAGTAAAAGATCGCTAACATCGAATAGATCACCATCATAATAACTCAATCTCTATTAACTGATGTAATCAATATCTATACATGAAGCACATGGCATGTCCTCGAGATCAACAAGTCAATGGATACCGAAATCATATCTAAAGACGAAACTTCCTCAAAGAACCGCAATCTAAAATAAGTCCACTCATGAGTCAATACTAACAGCTCATCCTTACTCAAATGATATAATCAGTTGAAACATCTAGGAGCCCTTACTTCTAATAATCTAAAACCAATATGATATCACATATCGAAGTCCAAGGTAAGATATCCACCCATCTGGTCTCAATCTAACAAAATCAGTCACATCTAAATACTGATCAATATCCAATGTAAATAACATAAATCCCAGTTCGACTCGAACTCCAACTAACTCCATATTCTGATCCAAACATCAAGTGATCCAATTTCTCAGTAAGTAACATCATATCAAATCCATCATCAATATCCGAATGAATCATCACCTAAGTTATTTCTAATGAAAGAATAACAAGTCTGGAAAGTACTCTATATGAAATATATAATCTGTCCTCAATATATCTGAATAAATTCTTAACTGAATTATCACCAAGTAGGGATATTAAGTCTGATAATTGTTCAGATAAATTGTAGATAGTAAACCTCAATATTGAACCAATCCAACATAAGCTCAATCTAGTATACAGTCCAAGTTCCTTTACAATTAGTCCCAATCTGAAACAGTAATCATCTATTCATGAAATGATATAACTCTAATATCTCAATGTCCATATACAAGATCCACATATATCTGATGCTCAACTATATACTTAAACTATCCAATCAATAGGTCGAGTCAAGTCACAGTCTAAAGGTATATCAAACTAAGCCTAAGCCAACAGGGACAAACTACCAACACATGAAATAACGCTAATACAAGCAAATAACAACTACATGAATAAAGTGGACAATCGTAGATGTTAATGAAGCAGTACAAGTAATCAAACTGACAAAATATAACGGAAAGTCACATGAAATGATAAGATCAACATGTAAGGCATACCGACAACGGTAAATACACAAAAACGAACATCACATAAAATGACGAGTTTCGGAACCGAATCGCCGTCTGGTCTTCACTGCACGAACCGGCACTGATCTACGGATCATCCTATGCATCGGTCTTCGAATCTCCTGTGTGTCGGGTCCACACGACACGAATCCGAATCGTGTCCGGGTCTCCTGCAACAGGTCTGGATCTCACCAAACGGATCCGAAATGCTGTAACACGCAACCAATATATACAAATAAAATATAGATGCACGCTAAATACCCACACGTGCATACGAATACATACGCGTATACCCCTACACGTACATATACAAGCATACACATACATACATACATGCACACTTAAATAATACCAACACATATTATTATAAGTACATACACTTAATTAAATGACATACCCATCTACACAAATAAATAGAAACCCATGCATATAAATCATGCATACATATCCAATTTATAAATACCTATACATTAATCACTAAACTATACACATAAATGCTTAAAGAATAAATTCATGCAAACATACGTACCATGCATAAATACATGCATATACATGCAAGCATCAACATCCAACTCACGCACAAACCACACATATAAATGAACTTTCAAATATTTACAATATTGCCATTTTACATGTAAATAAAGCTAACCTCGAGCCGATTTGCGGCGCACCACGGAGGCTCCGACGGAGGCGTCCGGGTCGCGGAGGGTGTCGTTGGATAGAGCAACTTGCCGCGAAGGGCGTGGGGTACGTTCGCGCTCGCCGACGGCGATCAACGGCATCCCGCGGAGAGCCCGAAAGTAGCTCGGAGGAAAGGTTTCTCACCAAATACATACACAATTAAACAATGTAAATTAATGCACATCAATTCATTAACAAATAATACTTGAATTCCAACATCTTAGGAATAATAATGTACCTAAGGAAAGTTGCTCACGCACAGCCATGGGTTGTTGGCTGTGCGTGGTCGGTGGGCACGGCCAATGGGAATGCCCCGGCTGTTCACAGTGAGGAGGTGCTCGGCAGGCTAGGCTCGGCCACGGAGGGAGAGGGCTCGGCTGTGCTGTGTTGTTGGGGTTCATGGCAACAATGGGAGGATCCAGTGGGGTCTTGGCGGCCTGGATCTGCTGGGGCTGATGCAGATCTCGCCGAAGACGAGTGGGAGGTGCTCCGGTGGCCGGAGATCTCATCGATGCTGCTGGGGCGTCACCAGCAAGGGAGAGGTGGCTGCTGTTGCCGGCCAGGAGAGGAAGGCCGGGCAGGGGTTGCTCGGTTTCGCCTGGTGGAGGGGCGCAGCCGGCTATGAAGGGGTGTGCGGCGGCTGGATGTGAAGGAGATGGGAAAAAGCAAAGAATAGGTTAGGTTATTAATCCTAGGTTTAGGATTTAAGAAAGGATTATATAGGAGGTGCAAATAATGGGTTATGGGTTGGATTGGATAATGGGTTGATCCAAGGGGTATAGGTCAATAGGCTAATGGGTATTGGGTTGAATCTAAATGGGTATGGGTAGGATCAAGGATACAGGGAAAGGAAATAATGCTACAAACAATAATAAATAAATACAAACTACATAATATTAACAATTAATAATGACACTAAAAATAGTTAACCATAACATAAATAATCATAAGGTTAGCAATCACAATATTAATTAATCAAGATAAATAATAATATTAATAAACGACAACAACAATAATAATAGAAATAATAATTAGCATTTACTACTACCACTAATACTCATACTAATATTAAAATAATAGAGAATATAATATGAACACTATTAATAATAATGACAAAATAATCATAATAAAAGGAACAATAATATAATGGAGATAACTACTAATAGTATCAACAACTAATAGAAATAAATTAATAATTACAATTGGCAAAAGAAATGTCAATGAAAAATATGGTAAACATAAGACCAAATTACTATTTACTATCTCAAAGTAATTTGCATATTTATTAATAATAATAATAATCACAAGGAAAAGAGTAATAAATTAAGTTGATTAAAAAAATAATCAGTAAATCAAGATAAATACTTTAGGAAAAATAAAAATACAGTATTTTAGATTAGGGATATTATACTTACAAGGCAAGTCTATTAAATTTTTACCATTCATTCTTTAGTTTTCAATTTCTCATCTCTTCATAAATTCTTTGTACTAAATAATCTTTGCTTAATAGTTAATGAGATTTTACTTGGGGGGTGTGTGTGTATAAACATTTTGGTCTTCACAAATCACAAGTGAAGCATTCTATGAAACGCTTAGGTTGTCTGAAGGGAGCAAGTTAAATCCCTTGTAAATAATATTAGATTGGATTTCTCTTGAAAAATTGTGCAGAAGGAGGCCTTTTGATAAGTTCCATTAGGGGCCTGTTTGGTTGTCGTAACTGGCCGAAATTCGTATTTTAATTGGTAAAGTCTTTTACAATGTAAATGAGTTACATGTATGTACATTTTATGGTGTTTGGTTGGTAATAAAATTGTAAAGTAGGAAAGTGTATTGTACTTTACGGTGTTTGGTTGTCGTAATGTATAAGTCGTAAGTGAAAAGTTGACCACAATTAACTATTTGGTGGTTTTAAAAGTTTTAATACAGCAAATAAATATTAAAAAAGTTAAATATTAAAATTTTTTAATATTAATATAAAAAATATTACAAATTTGTATGACCACAAAATTAACTGTAACTGGGCTGTAAGTGAGTGGTAACTGGGTTGCAAGTGAGTATTAGTTGAGTTACGTAAGTCTTTTAGGAATTACGGTCCAAACAAACACCGTAGTTGTAACTGAGTAGTAAGTCATTTACGAATTACGGAGTTTTACGCGAAACAAATGGCCCCTAGATTGAATTTAGTTCTATTAGATATGTTATGCATATACGTTCACTAATAGTTATATTAGGTAATTTCTTTTACTGTAGAATGTTATATATAAGATGTGTTGATAGAAGTGATTGTAGTTTTTCTTTTTCATTATTTTCCCGTGTTCTTTGTGTTTAGCTGGTGTCTTATTCGTTAATGTGTATTAGTGTTTTATGTTATTGCTTAATGTATATTTCATGTTACTAACAGTTAATTTACTTGACACGGTTATGAAAAGATACTTTAAAAAGAAAAGAAATGATGAGCCGTCTTCCAATGTGGGTGCTAACTTCGAACACACGCATGCTCGAGAAGAAATCAATTTAGGTGATCCTATTAGTAATCTTAAGCTAAGAAAAAATATTTATGAATATGATCTTAACGATAGAGAGAGAGAGAGAGTTTGTAAAGCATACATGCAAAAAGGACCTTGTCAGCTCAAGAATTACGATTTTCTTCGGAGACAATGTGGAAGGAGAGATGTAGTAGAGTTCTCGTTTTGACACACTTGTGAACTTGATATAGTTGTTCTTTTTTGTCATCGACGTGCTTGGGGTTATTGTAGAAGATGGAGCACTTTCAATACATAAAACGTAAGCAATTGATTTGTTAGATGCAATACAATGTTTTGAATTTACATTTCACTTGATGAAAATGATTCTGAAAATTACAAATGATTTATCTCAAACATTGCAGAGAAAAGATGAAGACATTGTGAATGCCATGAATCGTTTTAAATTCTCCAAGCAGCGTTTGTAGAAGATGAGAAATGAAAGTTGTGAGTCTCTTTTGGATAAAGTTTTTTTATTTTGTAATTAACATCATATAATCATCCCAAATATATTAGATTTATTGTTAATCTAGGGAGATCACGCCGCAATGTTGAAGAAAGAACAAACATTTATCATTATCGTGTTGAAGTATTTTATGCGGTGATAGATATGCAACTTCAAGAGTTGAATAATCAGTTTAAAAAATGAACACCGAGGTTTTATCTTATATCGCTTGTCTGAGTCCAGCTGATTCTTTTTTTTTGCTTTTAATAAGAGTAAGTTGATTTGATTTGCAAAGTTTTATAAGTCAGACTTTTCTTCAATGATCTAACAACAGTTAGTTTCCAACTTAAGAATTATAATTTTGATGTTCGCCCTGACATACATTTTTCTGAAATTAAAAGAATTAGTGAGCTTCCTCAAAAAATATTCAGTTGAAGAATGACAAAACTTATAATTTTGTATATTTATTTCTGAAACTGACATTACTCTTACTCGTTGCAGTTGCAACCGTCGAACGAGCGTTCTTTGTAATGAAGTTTATTAAGAATTCATTGCGTAATAAAATGCATGATGAGTTAATGAATGATTGCTTGGTGACATTATTGAAAAAAACATATTTGACATGATTGATAATGAATCAATCATTCAACGATTTCAAAATATGACACTTTGAAGGGGAGAATTGTAATTTAAAGTTTTCATCCCTCTATCTTTTTGTAATATAAAAAACTTGAGATATGTTGATCAGTTTTATAAATTTTCAATTTTGATTTATAATGTTTTCATCCTCACCAAGTGAAATCCTGCATACGCTACTGGACGCGGTCCCCTTCTTAAAACTGTTAATTAATATTATTTTATTGTAAAACTCTCTAAAGTCTTATGGTTGCATTCTATAGGACTGTACACGACTTTGGCAAGCATCTTACCCACAATTTTACCATGCTTTGTTGGCACTCATGACTTTGCACCACATTGTCATCTAAGTGGGGACAAGGCACAATTCTTGTCATTGCCTTGGTTGCTGATATTCACAATAATGGTATGCTCCACATAGCAACATACAAGAAGCCATACAAGACGAAGACGGAAGAAAGAAACCAACAATGCGAAAGGGATGGCAATGGATATTTTAGAAGAGAAACTTGTGAGTTGTTTTTTTCCCCCTGTTAGAAAACTAACCTCACAACAAGATTCGAACCCGTAAACCAGTGACCCCTTAGGTGAAAAGAATCAAGCAATATGTCTCCTTACAATAGTTTCGAACTCGGGACAATGAGAGATAACCTTTGGCCAACCAAGGACCCAACCGCGACAGTTGATAGAGAACATGTTTTGTTGCGGATGTTATATGATTGAGGAAAGTTGTCGATCGATATATTAATATATATTTTTTTTTTCACTCTGAAAAGAGGAAAGAGAGCATCAGCTATCCATCTCACGTTTTAGAAAGAAAAAAAAAATTGCTTTACATTTCTTAGAACACTATTTTGTGCTTGGATAAATAGTCCTTTTCATCAATAGCAGTTTTTGAATGGATAGTTATATTCAAGATAATTATTTTCTTGCGAAATAGAAATGTACACCATGTCATCAATATTGACTTTTGAGAATGCATTAAAAATAAGTTGCAAAATATAGGTTTCTTTCAAAATTCAGTACTCAAATACTATATGATATAAATCCCGAAATGTGAAGATATATACAAATAGGCCTGCAAGAATTAACTTAGTTTTGATAGTTGTCCCATGAAAACTCAATATTTCATTACAAATATTAACCTTCTAGAGCATGTTTGTATGCGATTGACAATACGCAGATTCTACATTGCATTAAATAATATTAAATCAAGCTAATTATTAGAAACTTCTTTAAAAATTCGATCTATGCAAAACTAAATTGAAATATTGAAAACTTTAGAGACATATATCATAACGTTCCTTAAAAGAGAGAAGGACAAGAAAAAGAAGAAGGGAAAGTGGATAGGGAATTCCTATAGGGATAGGTTTCTGCTTTCGTCTAGATGGACTCTGAGGGATGGAGGTTTTTGTGGCGTTTGCGGTGGTGGAGCTTCTTTTGGTTACGCTTGAGGAGGGTGTGCACACCAGGATTTTTTTAAGGCTTGGTGCAGTTTCTGCACGAGTCAACATATGCAGAGCTAAAAGCCTGACTTACGGTGTCGACGGAGGGCTATCTTAGAGTAGGAGTTTTTTATTTTTACCATTCTATCTTTGGTTTCTTCAGACACGTGTGTGCACAATTTTATGTTTTTCTGAGAATAGAAGGTTCTTGTACGTGTTTGAGAGTGTTTTCATTAATTTTTTTAATGAAACAAGGGAATCACCTTTGTCACCGTTTTTTTCTCCAAAAAAAAAAAAAAAAAATACACACAAATTTCATAAGATGTACAATATGGACTAAGGGCATTTTCATCACACTAATTTTTCCTCAGGTAATACATAAATTCTTACAAAAACACTCTCATCAGTGGCGGGTCCCACACTGCTTGGTTACAAATTCAGTCACGAGGAACCCGACCTCAAGCGGGACAAATTGATTTTTGGGGGAAAAAAAAAAATCTCTGTTGTGCTTTTTGGCTGAGCACAACACAGTGTTCTAAAAACTGAACATTCTAATTATTTTAAAACAGGAACCCTCGGTGCTTAAAATTGTGGATTATTATTAATAAGAAAATAGACAAGAAAGACCCAATACATGGCGAGATACCGTGGGGAGCAAGAAAGGATGGAGATGATCAACTAATCTCCAACTTACTTCCCTTTAATCAATTAATTAATTAATTAATTAATTAATTAATCCAGCTAGCCCTCCCCTCCCTAAACTCTCCTCCTAATTAACTTAATTTATTTCTCTCTGGCGATGAGCCCCGACTGTGGGCCCCGCTCCTCCTCCTCTTCCTCCACTCTCCTTCAGTCGCTCTCCAGCCGTTCCCCGTCTCTTGCTGTCTCCCAGCAGCCACCCCTTTTATCACAGTTTTTCTTGATTCATAAATAATTTAATACCAAATATCTGAATTAATAACTTTTTTTTTTTTTTTTTTCCTCATTAAACTTGAGTCACATCGGGTAAATTTTGGAGCTTTAATGACCTCTGTGGGGGTAAATATCACCAAGTCGATTCTTTTGCTGAAATTTATACAATACTATTTATTAAGTGTGAACTCATGCATAGTTCAAAATTTTTTGACCAGCAAAACACCAAGGTATATTCAGAGGAATTTATTGTGTTGTTACTAGGTTGCATTCATTTTATTCCTAAAAAAACAAAAAAATTTGCAACCATTTTTTTTATATATAAGCAGCCAAATGAAAAAAAAATACAACAATTAAAATAAATAAAATTTATTTCATAAGTACCCTGAGATATAAAGATACCTGTAAGAAAGCGCAAAAAAAAAAGAGATGAATAATTCTAAATAATAGCAACTTATTTATATTTTTCTCTTAAAATAAATCATGCTCACATTTTATTACAGGATAGAAAGCTTTATGGGGTTTGTGTATAATAACAAATACAATCTCAATTTTCTAACCACTCAGAAAAGATAATCATTGGCTTCATACTTGCATACTCTCACCGGCATGGTGACTATAACTGCACTCACCGCTTCTCACTCTCCCTCTCACAGTCTCACTCCAGCGCCCACCACCAAAGTCTTCTTCTATAAATAAAAACAAAACCCCAACCCCCCAAAAAAATCCCAACCCCCGCCCTCAATTTTCCCATGGCCGCTGTGAGACCACGACGACTCCCTCACCTAACTGTAACCCTCGATCCCCCTGTACAATCTCCGACCGCTGCCGCCAGCACCCGCTTCTCCCTCCCCCCTCTCCCCGCCCCCTCCTCCACCGCCGCCGCCGTCGCCGCCACCGGCGGCGGAATCGGCGAGCACCGCCTCTTGGACTTCGACAAGATCTCCGTCCTCGGCCACGGTAACGGCGGACCGTGTACAAGGTCCGGCACCGGCGATCCGCTGCCGTGTACGCGCTCAAGATCGTGAGCCACTCCGACTCCGTCCCCTCGTCGCTCCGGCGCCGCGAGGTCGAGATCCTGAAGCGGGTTGCGGACTCGGATTCCGTCGTCCGCCTGCACTCCTCGTTCCACACTCCTTCCGGCGACCTCGCTCTCGTGCTCGAGCTCATGGACGCGGGCTCGCTCGATTCACTGCTGCGACGGCGTCGCACGTTCTCGGAACCGGCCCTGGCCGAGATTGCTCGCCAGGTGAATTTCAATTACACTCTCTGAAATCGCTCTGCAAATAAACATTTTGCCACTCTGATTTGTTTAATTTTAATTAAATTATAGGTGCTTTTTGGGCTATCGTACCTCCACGCTCAAAAAATCGCTCACCGCGACATCAAGCCCTCCAACCTCTTATCAACTCCCACGGCCAAATCAAGATCGCCGACTTCGGCGTCAGCAAGCTGATGCACCGGTCTCTCGACACGTGCGCCTCCTATGTCGGCACGTGCGCGTACATGAGCCCCGAGCGGTTCGATCCCGACGCCCACGGCGGCGAGTACGACGCGTACGCTGCCGACGTGTGGAGCTTGGGGCTGACGTTAATGGAGCTCCATTTGGGGCACTTCCCCCTGCTGCCCGCCGGGCAGAGGCCCGACTGGTCCGCGCTCATGTGGGCCATCTGCTTCGGGGATCCGCCGGCGATACCGGAGTCGGCGTCGGAGGAGTTCAAGGGGTTCATCGGGTGCTGTTTGAATCGGGAGGCGGGAAAGAGGTGGTCGGTGGCGGAGTTGATTGGGCACCCGTTTGTGACCGGGAGGGACCGGGACGAAGCGGGTCGGGCGTGGATGGAGTTGCTGGATCCGAAATGGATGATTGATCCCCATCACCATTTTGAATTTTGGTATTCTTTTTCTTTATCTTTTCTTTTAATTGTAGATATGTAGAATTTGTCGAAGTTTAGCCGATGTTCTGAAGCTCACATCTGTGATCTGTTTTTGTAAAAAAAAATAATAATAATGTGTATAATATAATTATCTTTCGAATAGTTTCTCTTAGTTAAATATGGATTCGACAAACACTGCCCTGCGCAAGTATAAATTATAAAAATCAATTTCCAGGATTTGCTAATAATCACCATATGTTGTTTTCATACGTCATTATTGTGTTGCATATTGTGTATCTTTAATGTGTCTTTGTAAAATTTAATTTGAAAATCTCTTTGCTGACTGCAAGTACACATTCGAACTTATAATTTCTGACGAGAGAGAAGGAAAAAAAAATATTGATGGTTAAACATTAGAAAGATGCCAGCCCACGGGCTTACGGGCTTGGTTAAGCCCATCTGGTGAGTCAGGCAAGGGTAAGGCTGCCGCGGCTAGTCCAGCTGAACGAGTCCAGTTTTAGATTGCTCCTGTTCCTTCAATTATTTACTCGAGCTTAAATTTTGTTCAAACTTGTCCATTTAGATTATCAAACGAGCTCGAGCGAGCTGCTTCCAACGTGCTTGAGCTGAGCTTTCTGAACTTATTTTACTATTTTAACAATATATATTTTTAAAATTATATGCAAAAATAATATAAACATTAGATCTCTAAGAAGGGAATCGGGGTATTTAAGAACATAAAATGTCAATTTGGATAGTACATGAGTATGTTAAAAATTTATATTGTTTATATATATATATTTTAAAGGCCGTATTTGGGACTCCCGGCAGTCCACTCCCATTTCTTTACTAGTGAGTTAAGCCTCACTGACATTAATTTTTTTTTCCTTTATAACGTAACTATAATTTCAAAAATTTTGATCCCAAGTGAAGTAAATTTTTTAGTTTCTTAATGTGTATAGTGTTAACACTTTGATTTAATATGCCAATAATTGATAAATTAAAAAATGGGGATATATTTTGCAAAAGAAGAGGAGAAAAAATCAAGAAGGGAAAATAGAGAGACTTTAGGTGATAATACACCCTAAATACTATTGATAGTAGCCTAATTCAACTCACATTGGAAAAAAAAAAATTGAAAAAATCTTGCGGTTCCTTGATGTAGATAGTCTTTAAGGATGGCAACAAGTTGGCTTTGAGTCAGATCCTTCATCATCAACTGTGTGCGGCAATAAATTCAAAAGGTCTACTCGTGAACCTAACACTAGAAAAATCTATGATCTCTATAATTTTTTCAGGTTCTGATCTGGATTTTAGACTATTCAAATTCAACATTTCTGCGTAAACATGACAATATCAACTAAGAATCAAAGAGAAATTGACGAGATTTTGTTGTTCATACATGTTTTATTTTTCACTTCTTAGAAAAAAAAACATTACATAATCTTTTTTCTTTCTTTTTTTACTTTTTTGGCTAAGAATGTTAGGTGTTTGTCTAAGTATGGCATGATCAAATAATCAAAGAAATCCCAAGAGAAAGAGCAAGCTGCTTGTTTCATTGTTTGGCTCTTTAGAAAGAAGAAGCAGCATGCATTTTTCATCCTTACCAATTCATAATCCTTGAATACATAAATATGAATTTATTAATTGTGAGAACTCCTGCAATGTTCAGGTGTTATTGTAATATAGTGCTAATGTTTCTTTGTCATGAACAACGAGTATAGGATCTAAATTTTTTTGCCGCAAGTTATGCCCCGTTCTTAAATAATAATAGTACTAGTGATAATAATAATTTTGAAGGTGAATTAATGATCAATAGAATCAAAAGCAAAGTTGAATCTATTGTAATTATTAATTAATTATCTACCGTATCACTTTTTTTTTAACGATTTATTTAACAATACACACAGAATGATAAGACAAACTTCAATTGGGAAATTATTTTTTTACAAGAGGTTATTTATAGTAATTAAGATTGGTATTATTTTAATTGTTAATTATTACTAATTATTTATTAGTATTCTTTAGTTAATTATTAATAATTAAAGATTAAATAAAATAGATATCACGTCATCAAATGTTTATAGTAAATGTTTCACTTTGTATTTCTAGATGTTTTAGGAAATGTTTCAATAGTTTCTTATTGTTCACAAATTTCTAATAAAGAAGCCTTTGTTTCATGAAATGTTCTACTAAAAAAATTGTTTTAATTTCAGAAGAAAGTTTCAATTGACTATCAGATCTTAGATTTTATTAGTCGGTTGATCAAATTGTCTCTTTCTCATACAAAAAGAGAGCGCTCTTTCACTCTGCTCTGTTTCCAAATCCCCTCTTATATTTTGTGTAAAATGAAATACACGGTTCAATTCATGTTTCTTTTAGAACTCTCAAGTTTGCCAAATTGTGCTAGAGAAAACTGTAGACTTGCAATAATAAAAGATTAGAATATCAAGGAAAAATACCATAATAAATGGAATGCTGTTCTGTCCATTTATCCAACTTTCTTAGAAAACTACAACATTTTAATTTATGTTTTACATAAACTATTTATTTTTTAGACACAATTTTAGAAGAGAAGAAGGGCTAGCGGGGGAGTGAGGATTTGGGTTTCTGGAAGAGGAGAATTGGATAATGGGGAGAAGAAACAGAAGGGTAATAATATCTTTAGATAGATAAATAATTTTTGACATTGAAAAATACGAAATTAAAATAAGTTAAGATTTGACTGGCCGAGAGTGAAATAAAAACAAATTTGAACATTAAAGGGTATTTCTGAATCAACTAAAACATTAGGGAGTCTTGTATATTTATTCCTTTTATAATTATGTGTGACTGACCTGTCAGTGAGGCCTGACTTACTAGTAAAATAGTAGGAATAAATTGTGAGAAGTTTCGAGTTCAAATAAGTGATGCTATCAATGATAATAGGTGCAAATTGGTGAATCATGACACATACACATAAAGGTGACTCCAGCGACAACCTGGGACAAAATTAAGGCACTGCGGTTAGAAAGAGGAACGGGGGCGGCCAACATGAGATTGCCATAAAACAATATCCTAAATTTTAATAAAACTAATTAACTTATAATTCTTTTGTGCATTGTTAACATAGTGGATCATCTTTTTTTTTACCCTCCTAGTTTAAGGTAGCTTATAAATAGTAGACCCAAGTCAACAATGTGGGTCTATCACAAAATTGATGTAAGAATATAAGAATTTTGGAAACTTTTTTAATCCAACACATTTCCTTTCGTTCCAACTTAATTTCTCAGAGTTAATTCAGATAGTGTAGCGGTCAGATTTTTATCTGCATCAGGATCACAACATATGTCTCATCTCATCAGGATTGTTTGAGACAGATGATTAGATATACCAGTAGATTACTTTTTCGTGAATCACTCAGCCGTTTCCGAGGTCATCCTTTCTTCTGAAGACACCGCCACCCGAGAACTCTCATATTCTGAGTACTTTTCTGAGCACCATCCTGTTGTTTTTGAGGCAACTCCTGCCGCTCTAAGCGAGATACCCACAAAAGCCGACATCATTGATTTAATTCAGCCAGTAAGACGCTCATGATTCGTGGAGTCAGTTATGCTGCCAGATCATCTCACGTTTTGAATGTTGCAACAGCCCCCACTCTAGCGCGGACGGTTACAGTCGGCAACGTGGATCACTTACAACAATCAACAGCATAATCTGAGTGGTTATGAAGAAATCTCAATGTGCAAATCCTTCTGTTATGGAGATTCGTGGTATTCACACTTTGGTTACAACGTGCAGGGTATTTTACACAGGAACCTCCATCAAGCAAAAAAAATTAAAAAAATGAAGAAATTGTAAACATAGTATAACTCTACTGAGTTCACTATAACCTTTTGAAAATAGTGGTTCTCTCTCTCCTTCCCGTGATTTTCCCAAATTGAGTTTTAACGTAAAAATGCTGTCTTCTTGCTTGCTTTTTGTGTGTGAATCTTTTCGTTGCTTTTATTTCTCATGGTGCGAAATCGACCTCTCTATTAATAGTGTCAGAAATCTCCACCATATTTTAGTGCTTTCATCAAGAGCTGAGTCTCTACACTCAATATCTCTCTCCCCATAACCTTTCTCCAAAATCCTCTTCCATATCAACGATGGCCCACGAAATCGAATCCCAATGATGCAACTTCTAAAGCAAAGCTGTCATAACTGTTGAGGACAAGGCCTCCCTGCAAATCAGTAGTCAATTGCATAGCAAAAACACACCAGCTCCATCTCACGCAAGAACCTTCTGCCAGTGTCCAGCCATCTCAGCAACAAGAAGACCAACTCTTTTAGATACTCTACGAGTTGAAAGAGTAAATGAAAGAACAACTGCAAACCGATCATGAGCGGGAGCAGAAGGCGCTCGGTCATGAAAACATTCTCCGTGAATAAAAGGAGCTAAAATTGCTCAACCAGCAACTCTAGACCCAAGTTACAGCCCTCCAGAACAACTCAACATAAGCAGGGGGTGACCCCGAGAGCAACGGATTCCCGAATCTCTATGCTGCGATGAGCTGATTCAGAAACGAATCATGGAGGCCAAGCTGCCTCAGCACCTGATCCCAACTACTCGCGAAACTCCCGACCATGCTCAAGACCGGTACCGAGGGTAGCCTCTTTACAAGAAGTAGGCGTTCTCTATCCTCTCACAAAGTCTACTCCGAAGTTACAGATCGATGGAACGCTTCACTTCGTTAATACTCCCGATCAACAAAGTTTTCAACACCTTCAAAGATCAATCATAGGTTAGATGCTCGAAACTGATCCAGCATAGTCCCTCACTTCCCTGGTCGAAGGAATACTTCTCCTACTATGAATGTAAAAGACACTAAATCATCCATTATTGGACCCTTTGAATGTACTTGGAAGAGCTCATCCAACAATGCCTTCTTAAAGAGTACATCCTCACTCTCGAGATAATTTTTAGGCAGCCGAACGCGCAACCTCCTAAGGAGTAGAACCCGATCGCACAGTACAAGATTATTGACTGACTACCTGAATTTCATTCTACACAGAGGGTACTTCCTTCCAACCCTAATCATATGTATTGTATTTTTGTATAAATATTATTCTATACTCTTAACTTTTTGCAGTACATTCATCCGTCCACACGTCCCACTGATGGGATTTTCTCCACTCGGAGGTGGCAGCTAGAACCCCCATTGATGGATTTCCCCCACTCGAAGGTGATCACGACGTCCATCTGTTCATCCACATGCCCCCTACTCAGAGGTGGCAGCTAGAACCCCCCGCTAATGGGATTTTCCCTACTTGGAGGCAGTTACGACATTCATACTGTATCGTCGTTCATACGATGGTATAGTTCTTCATTGTCTATCCAGTTAGAGACACTAAAAGTACTTAAAGAGGCCCACGATAGCATGTGTGGCACTCATCAACCACGTCCAAAGCTCAATCACCGACTGCACTGACTTTGGCTATTATTGGCCACTATGATCGCTGATGCAGTCAAATATGCAAGAAGGTGTAAGGTGTGTCAAAACCATGCGGATTTCATACACTGACTGCCAGAGTTACTCTACCTCACAGTCGCTTCATGACCATTTGAAGAATGAAAAATTGATGTGTAGGACATATCAGTCCTCCATCGGGAAAAGATCATCGGTTCATCCTTGCGATAATCGATTACTTCTCAAAATGGGTGAAAGCTATACCGCTCGTAGACATTAAAATCGCTAATATGGTTCACTTCATCAAACATCATGTCATCAATCAATTTGGTGTCCCCAGACAGATCATCCATGACAATGGTCCCTAATTTGCATGCCAGTCGTTCTATTAGTTCTGCGACAAATACCAGATTTAGAATGTGACTTCAACTGCTTATAAGCCTGCCATTAACGGGTTAGTAGAGGCGTTCAATAAGATGATAATCAAGCTCCTCAAAAAGTTCATCTCTTCAAGCAAATGAGACTGAAACGAGAAGCTCAGTGAATATCTTTAGGCCTAACGAACAATAGTCCGAACTGAAAAACACATAGAGGGGGGGTGAATAGGTGTAATTGCTAATCTAACAATCCTTTTTAAATTATGATGGATGAATGATGCAACGATCTCTCAAAACAAGACTAAGAGCCGAATACCCCGTGAAGGGTTCTGAACTCCTTCCTCCCAATTCCCCTTGAATGGGTTAGAGGTGCGCAATGCAACCTTGTTGTATGAGAATTGATCGAACAAAGAATGAATAATATGCAATGATGAAATGCACACAAGATATATCACAAGTATCACAAGCTAGAAGCAATAACACAAGGTAAGAAAACTAGATTTCAAGCAAGTAAGTTAAAGCAATAGAGAACAAGAGAAATTTAAAGCAAAATGGACACAAAGCAATCGCAAACACAAGATGTTTGTTTCGAGGTTCAAGCCACCGCTCTACTCCCCGCCTTCACCTCCGTGAAGGGTTTCCACTATCCACCGAGGACGATTACAACGGTCTACCGAAGACCCGAGCACCGAGCTCCACCAATTACAATGACCTCTACCGAAGAGGTGTCTCCACAAGAACAAGATGAGGAACAAGCACCAAAGTGATCACAACAAGATCACTAAACTCTTTACAATATCTCTCTCTTTACAACTACTTCCTTATAGAATGAGTAAGGGATTTTTGGCTCTAAGAAGTGTAGTGAGAAAACACTCAGTTGTAGGATGATTTTTGTTAGAGAACACAACTGAAAACAAGCTCAAGAAAGAGTTGAAAATTAAGAGCTTAAACACTTTTCTTTTCTTTTTGAAAACTATGAAAACTTGAGGATTTCTCTTGGTATTTTGCAAGAGGCTATGCTCCTCTATTTATAGGGAGAAGAAAGGGTTAAAAACAATTTATTTTAATTTTATTTGACCTGAAAAAGTTCTCCAAAACCTCAGAAAAAGCCTACTAAAACAGATCAATAAAACAGATTTCAGAATTGCACAAAAGAGGAAAGCCGTTGGGCTTTTGCAGGCCTGGCGGTCGACCGGGCCGGTCGGCCGTCAGCTCTGCTGGCAAAGAGCCGTTGGGCTCGGGTCGACCGGTCGGGTCGACCGTCCTCTAAGAGAAAACACAGTTTTCTTCGGGCGGTCGACCGGGCGGTCGACCCACAAAACCCGGAGAGCAACTGCTTTCAGTCGGTCAACCCGAGCGGTCGGCCGACAGACGTGCACAAACGTGCACGTCCTGATACTGGCGCCGGTCGACCGTGCCGGTCGGCCGGTCAAGCCTGAAACAGGAAAAACAGTAGAATTTTTGAACTTGAAAAATTTGTAAAAATGTTTTGAAGTAAAGAAAAATAAGTAATATGCTGGAAAGAGTATACATACATGATCTAAATATGATATTTATATTTTTAAACTTAGGGTCATGTATATATATACTAAGGCATGAAACAAAAGTTTTGACCATGAAAACTTGAATACAAAAACGTGTGTGTGTATCCTAGAGCCAATTTTCAAACTCAAACTTTAACAATCTATTTCTTACATTGGTTCTAAGTATTACAAGTGCTTCAAGAGGGCTTTCCACCATATGATCTTCATAACTTGATTCTTGAGCCCAATTTGAGTTGACTTGAGTCCAAAACACTTCCCTTTAGGAAGGAAACCTTCTAGTTGAGTTAGAACCCTGAAACACACTTAAACAACAAACATTATTAGTACAAATAACTAATATGTTTTGTAATCATCAAAACACACTAAACACGGGTGATTGTAACCTTGGGCCAACAATCTCCCCCTTTTTAATGATGACAAAACATATAAGTTATTTAAACAAAAATGGAAGAAGAGCTTGGAAAGCTCCCCCTCAAATAATGCTATGTATCAAGAAAAGCTAAATACATAAGGCATTGAAAACACATAGTTTTGTCAAAAACTCAAAATACATCAAAATGCACAATAGACAAACAAAACTCTTTTTTTTATTTTATTTCTCCATGAAAAACAAAACTTTCTATTTCTCCCCCTTTTTGTCATACATCAAAAAAGGTTAAACAAAGCAAACAAAATATTAAAGAAAAATTTATCTTTAAGAACCCAAATTGCAAACATTCAACTCACCACAAATAATGAAAATCTAGCATAATCTAGAGGTTTAGTAAAAATATCGGCAAGTTGAAAATCGGTAGAAACATAGTCTATATCAATATCACCTTTCTCATAATGATCTATAAGAAAGTGATACCTAATGTCAATGTGTTTGGTTTTACTATGTTGATTTGCATTCTTTGTCATGTGAATTGTACTAGTATTATCACAAAATATTTTAACATGATCAAAGTGTAAATCATAGTCGAGGAGAGTATGTTTCATCCAAAGAACTTGTGCACAACAAGCTCCGGCCGCAACATACTCCGCCTCGGCGGTTGAAAGGGCTATCGAATTTGCTTTTTGGAAGACCATGATACAAGACAATTACCAAGGAATTGACATGTTCCACTTGTGCTCTTCCTATCTACCCTACAACCCGCATAGTCGGCATCCGAAAAACTCTTCATATCAAATAGTCCGGTTTTCGGATACCACAAACCTATTTCAATAGTTCCCTTAAGGTATTTAATAATGCGTTTTACCGCTACTAAATGAGACTCCTTATGACATGATTGAAAACGAGCACAAAGACAAACGGAAAACATGATATCCGGCCTACTAGCCGTTAAATACAATAAACTACCTATCATGCTACGATAAAGTTTAATGTCTACACTTTTACCTTGTTCATCCTTATCAAGCTTTGTGGTTGTTGCCATGGGAGTTTTGCTCACTCTAGCGCCTTCAAGTCCGAATCTCTTGATGAGTTCCTTTGTGTACTTGCTTGATTGATGAAGATCCCATCCTTCTTTGCTTGATTTGGAGTCCAAGGAAATGAGTTGAGTTTCCCCATCATAGACATTTCAAATTCATCCTTCATGCATGATTCAAAAGCTTGGCAAAGAGATTCATTAGTAGAACCAAAAATAATATCATCTACATAAATTTGCACAATAAGAATATCATTTTCCACATGTTTTGTAAACAAAGTTGTCAATTTTACCTTTCTTAAACCATTTGAAATTAAAAATGAGGAAAGTCTTTCATACCAAGCCCTAGGGGCTTGTTTTAAACCATAAAGAGCTTTATCTAATTTAAACACAAAATCCAGATGTGTAGGATCAACAAACCGGGGGATTGTTCAACATACACCTCCTCTTCAATAAAACCATTTAGAAAAGCACTTTTAACATCCATTTGAAATAATTTAAAATCTTTATATGAGGCAAATGCTAGTGTCATCCGTATGGCTTCAAGCCGTGCTACGGGTGCAAAGGTTTCTTCAAATCGATTCCTTCGATTTGAGTATAACCTTGGGCAACTAACCTAGCTTTATTCCTAACAACGTTACCCGATTCATCCAACTTGTTCTTAAAGATCCACTTAGTACCAATTGTTGGTCTATCGTGGGGCCTAGGAACAAGGTGCCAAACTTGGTTGCGCTCAAATTGATTGAGTTCCTCTTGCATGGCTAGCAACCAATATGAATCGGCCTCGGCTTCGAGGACGTTCTTGGGTTCAACATGAGAAATAAATGCATAATGTCCACAAAAATCATGATGTTTAGAGCGAGTGGTTACCCTTTTAGATACTTCACCTATGACGAGGTCCTTGGGATGATGAGGATTGTATCTCCAATCCTTTGGAAGTTGTTGAGTAGGCTCCACTTCATTTGTTTGATTTTCATTTCCTTGAGCCTCTTCTACTTTAGCTTCACTTCCTTCATCATCATTTGGCTTGTCTCCCATAGTAGGTGTATCCTCCAAGGTTACTTTCTCCAAGTGTAACGCCCCGATTCCACAGATACGGGGACGTCACTGCGACGTGTATACGTAGGTCATAACTTGCCCCCACGTATATACGCTAAGCATAAAAGTACAACAAGAAATACAAAGTACCCGACAACGCGTGGTATCAATACATATGCCAACACAAGAAGTACACATACAAAGTTATCACAGGATATTATAAGTATTACACATGACGTGTGCATTACATCATAACCAAGTCCAAAAATATATACAATATGTATACAAAGCTCACGAGTAGGATGGAGATCCCGTGAGACAAAAGGAGAGAGTCTGGCACGAGGACCGGAGCTAATCTGCCTGCTCACTAAAGAAAGCCTGATCTTCAGTGGATGGCTCCACTTCGACCCAAGCCTCGGAATCTGAATATGCAAATCCAAGGGATCAAGACATATAACAATGAACAATACATATGGCCAAATGGCTAGGATACATGAATAAGGAAAACTGGAACGGTCTAATGAATATAAACCAACAGGTAAGGAAAGCATATATAACTGAAGTCAGAAAGGAATGAATGCATAGCTCTAGTCTATTATTATTATTACTTGCTTTACTGTGATATCTAGCTATGTGACCCAGCGTCCCAGCTCACATAGATCCATATCCTAGTAACTCAAGGTTGTTATTGGAAACAGCGGGGTATCGACGAACTATGTTTACAGTGGACCCCGTACATGCCCGGGATAACGGTCCAGGATTGTTCCGTTGCTTGGTGACGGAAGCCAGCCGCTAGCTATTCAGGAGGGTCTTATGTATGCCCTTAGTCATGACTGATTCAGGAATAGGGAGCAAGCACTCCCCTCGGTCCCCTGGTGTACCGCAGGTTAGACCGGAATATGATTGTACAATATACCTACTACCACTGTAAACACGAACACGTATCGATATCCGCATATTTCCCCCGACCCATATGTAAGTTGGTGCTTTTTATGTAAAGGTCAAGTGTATCATGCTTAGTTTTAAGAGATGGCATGATAAGTGGTGATATTACTATTTAACATGTCATGAAACGAGTATATGCAATAGCAAGTCATGAGGCATTAAGAGATACATTCATTCAGTAATAGATCATGTATAGTGCCAGTATTGAAGCATGAACAAGCAAGATATAATACACATGTAACAAACATAAGAACCAATTCAGAACAGAAATTAACTATGACACACAGTCAGAATTAGTCGACTAGGGGTAAGGGTTAGTCGACTAATAGGGGCCTCTAGTCGACTAACAGTCTGGGTTAGTCGACTAAAACAGGGATACAGAGAGTTAGAATTCTGTTTCAGGGAAAGTTAGTCGACTAGGGTTGTAAGGGTAGTCGACTAACAGGGAACTATTAGTCGACTAATGGATACTTAAGTCGACTAAGTTTGTTGATGCAGAAAGTTGGATTTCTGGTCCAGGGAGGATTAGTCGACTAGGGGGATTCAGGAGTCGACTAATATTGATTCCAGAGAGTTGAGATTTATGTCCAGAAGATTAGTCGACTGATAATTGGGGTGAGTCGACTAATACTGTGTTTTCCAGAAAAACTAAGTTTCAGCTAAGTGTTCTAGTCGACTAGCTCCTAGGGTAAGTCGACTAATAGTGGGAAAAACAGTGACAGAACAGATTTTCTGGAAATTGTGTTTGATGGTTCAATTCATGGTTTTGGGTGACCTAGGTGTACAAGAGGTGTAGATACAAGTGTTCTAGGGCTAATTCAAGTCTTGGTGAGTGAAATACTCACTTGGAACCGTTAGATCGAAGCTCTACGAGTCCGGGAAGCGGGTAGTCGTCAAAGGCACCTATGAGATCCTTGGCGACGAAGTGAGCCACGATCCAAGCTTCAATTCAGTTGCTTGGGCTGGAGGGAAAGGTCTTGAAGTGTTCTTGGAGCTAGGGTTCAGTTTGAGAAGAAGAGGGTTTGGAAGAGAGTTTTCTCTTTTGCTTGAAGTGAAGGAGAAAAAAAGGTAAATTGCAAATGAAAAGCTATATATAAGATGGGGATTTTGTGAAGGAGGTGTAATAATGCAATTGAGAGGGGGGTTTTGTGTAAAAAGGGGGTGAGGTGAGTGTCCTCTCCTTGGCCACTTGGCCGGCCATGGGAGAGAGAGAGAGTGAGTGGGGTTAGGTGGGAGGGTGAGTGGGAATTGAGGTGGCACATGAGGTGGAAAATGGAATTTGAAATTATTGAAAAATGTCCAAAATTCAAGTATTTCGGAATGACCCGAAAATTTTACCAAAATCAAGAATAAGATTTTAAGACTCATGGTGAAATTCGTTTGAAGAAATAATTTATGGTTTTAAAACTAAAAATCCCGGAATCAGTTATTTACCGACTCCGTTGGAATTTCATAAATTCGTAAAATCTCCAGAAAAAGAGTGTAGGTTGAAAATATGATTCTAAGGAATAATGCCTGAAGGACCATCTAGAAATTCCTAACTGTTTGCGAGTTAAAATCCTGGAATCGGTCAGCGGCACTGGCCGACACCGGTTTTGAAAATATTTAATTAATTTCAGGAAAATTCCGGAAAATCATATAAAATCCAAAGCACAGGAAAATGACATTTGGAACTGAAATCGGTCGAATACCGGAAGTAATTCGGAAAAATACGATAGGGAAACTGAATACGCAACTAAGTACGTATTCCGGGAACGGGGTATTACAATCTACCCACCTTACAAAAATTTCGTCCTCGAAATTTCGTAAAGTGAAAGGGAACAGATAAATAAGGACAAGAAGGAAGATAACGGTAGATAAGAATAAGGATAAGAACAAGAATCGGAATAAGAAGGAAGAGTCTTACCAATCAAGTTGTGAAGAGATGAGGGTAACGCTCACGGATGACATCCTCTCGCTCCCACGTGGCCTCTCCTGGCGCATGTCTGTTCCAAGACACCAAAACTAATGGGATAGCTCTGTTCTTCAATGCCTTGACACTCTCCAAAATAGCCATCGGCTGCTCTTGATATGACAAGTCCGGTTGTAGTTCCAGCTCGGAATGATCCAGAATATGGCTATCATCTTCCACATACTTCCTCAACTGTGACACGTGGAAAACATCGTGAACTCCGTCCAAAGATGGCGGTAACGCCAACCTGTAAGACACCTCTCCCACTCGATCCGAAATCTCGAATGGGCCGATATATCTTGGACTAAGTTTTCCACGCGTACCGAACCGGATTACTCCTTTGGTAGGTGATATCTTCAGGAATACATGATCTCCGGTCTGGAATTCCAATGGCCTTCTCTGTGTGTCAGCCCAACTCTTCTGCCGACTCTGCGCTGCCCTGAGGTGATCTCTGATAATCCTGACCTTGTCTGTTGTCTGAATCAGAATCTCTGGCCCCAAAAGTCTTCTCTCACCGACTTCATCCCAACAAATCGGAGACCTACACTTCCTCCCATACAATGCTTCAAATGGTGCCATCTTGATACTTGCTTGATAACTTTTATTATAAGAAAACTCCGCCAAGTGAAGATGGTCTTCCATGATCCCTGGAATTCAATCATGCAGGCCCTCAACATATCCTCAAGAATCTGGATAGTCCTCTCAGATTGTCCGTCTGTCTGAGGATGATATGATGTACTGAATTTCAGACGAGTCCCTAGACTTCTTGGAGACTCTCCCAGAAATGAGATCTGAATCTGGTGTCTCGGTCTGATACAATACTAACAGGAACTCCATGTAGACGAACTATCTCCTTCAAGTACTTGTCTGCCAAGACCTCTGTTGACTGTCCCACCCTGAATGGTATAAAGTGAGCTGACTTGGTGAGACGGTCAATGATTATCCACACGGCATTATTACCTTTAGGACTTCGAGGCAATGCCGTAACAAAATCCATGGTAATGTGCTCCCACTTCCACTCGGGAATCGGTAAAGGTTGCAGAAGTCCCGCCGTCCTCTGATGCTCAATCTTAACCTGCTGACAAACCAAGCACTTGGCAACAAACTGGGCTATCTCCCTCTTCATAGCGTTCCACCAAAACTGCTTCTTCAAGTCCTGATACATCTTGTTTCCCCCTGGGTGGATGGAATATGCTGAACTGTGTGCTTCTGCCAAAATCTTCTGCCGAACTTCTCCTTGGGGAACACAAAGTCTGCTACCAAAGTATAATGCACCATCTGGATGAATACAGATATCCGTTCTCAATCCCGCCTCTACTTGAGCTCGGAATGTCTGTAATCTGGGATCTTCCTTCTGAGCTTCCTTGATCTCATCTATTAATGTTGACTGAATCTGCAAAGCCATGAGCTGTCCTGCCTCCTCAGCTCCTCGAACCAACATCAAGTCCAATCTGATAATGTCCTGAATCAACTCCTTCTGCTGAGTGATTTGGACAAGCACCCTATTCTCTGGCATCCTGCTCAGTGCATCCGGTACTGTATTGACCTTGCCTGGATGGTATTGCAAGTCAATATCATAGTCCGCCATCAGCTCCAGCCACCGCCTCTGCTCATGTTCAACTCCTTCTGTGAGAAAATATACTTGAGGCTCTTGTGATCCGTGTATATCAACACCTTATCTCTCAGAAGATAATGCCTCCAAATCTTCAAGGCAAATATCACAGCTGCAAGCTCCAAGTCATGAGTTGGGTAATTACGCTCATGAGTCTTCAGTTGCCTTGATGCATATGCTATAACATGACCATGTTGCATAAGCACACACCCCAGGCCTTTACCTGATGCATCACTGTAGATGACCATCCCTCCTCTACCTGAGGGAGTCTTCAAGATCGGAGCTGAAATGAGTCTCTGCTTCAATTGCTCAAAGGCTGCAGCACACTCCTCTGTCCAAATGTACCTCTCTCCTTTCCTGGTGAGCCTGGTCAATGGAGCTGCAATCCTAGAGAAATCCTGGACAAAGCGTCTGTAATATCCGGCTAGTCCAAGAAAACTCTTAATCTCAGTCACTGTCCTCGGAATCTGCCAATCCTTCACTGCTTGGACCTTGCTGGGATCCACCGAGATTCCTTCTGCTGAAAACAATGTGCCCAAGGAAGGCTATACTGTCCAACCAGAAGTCACACTTGCTCCTCTTGGCATGAAGCTGCTCCTGCTGGAGGGTCTGCAACACAATCCTCAAGTGTCTCTGCATGCTCCTTGTTGTCCTTGGAATAGATCAAGATGTCATCTATGAAGACAACAACGAACTGATCTAGGTAGGGCGAGAACACTCGGTTCATCAAATCCATGAAAACTGCAGGGGCATTGGTGACTCCGAAAGGCATAACTATAAATTCATAGTGGCCATAACGGGTCCTGAATGCCGTCTTCGGGATATCCTCTGTCTTCATCCTTAGCTGATGGTACCCCGACTGCAAATCCAACTTAGAGAATACCCGGGCTCCATGAAGCTGATCAACAAATCATCAATCCTTGGCAAGGGATACTTGTTCTTGATGGTAACCTTGTTCAATTCCCTGTAATCAATACAAAGTCTCTTACCACCATCCTTCTTGTTCGCCAATAGCACTGGAGCTCCCCATGGTGAAGCACTTGGCCGAATCAATCCCTTATCAGAGTACTCCTGCAGCTGCTTCTTCAGAATCTCTAGCTCCATCGGTGCCATCCTGTACGGAGCCTTAGATATAGGAGCTGTCCCAGGCACAGTATCAATTGAGAACTCGATCCCCCTTTTTGGTGGCAGTCCTGAGATCTCAAGCAAACACTCCTGGAATTCATCCCACACCGGTACTCCTTTCTGAACCTCTGAAGTAGTCAACCGAGTCTTTCTCTTGGTAGACTTCACCTCACCACAAAATTGAAATTCCGGTCGACGGGGAATCCTGAAAATAATCTTCTTCTCCCTACAGTCAATAACTGCAGAAGGCCGATGGTTGGCCCGCCTGGTAAGGAGCTGGTCTGAATTGCTGCCTCATCTGCACCTTCGCTGCTCTGAATGGGCCTCCTCTCCCCATTGGTGGAAACGGCCTCTTCATGGCCTGGTTCCTCATCTGATCCTCTCGCTTCTTCTCCAACCCACGCTCCACTTCCCGAGCTATGGTAAGAACCTCAGAATAAGTCTTCAGCTGCTGGGGCATTAGGAACATCTGAATGTCCATCTGCAAGCCCTGCTGGAACCTGCTCGCCCCGCTTCTCCTCGTCCTTTACCATGTACGGGGCAAAGCGGCTCAGTCTGAGAAATTCCGCGGCATACTCGTCCACGGACCTACTCCCTTGCTGAAGCCTGATGAACTGCTCTTCATGTCCTTCTGTGCAGTAGCTGGGAAGAATCTGGCATAGAAGCTCTTGGAGAATGTGTCCCAGGTGACAGGCTTCTCCAGTCTGGCCTCTTCAGCAAGCCACCAAGTTCTAGCAACATCTTTCAACTGAATCTTGGCGACCTCAACTTGGTTCTCCTTCGGTACTCTGGCCGCATTCAGCAAATCTGTGGTATCTGTCAACCACTGTTCAGCATCCAAGGGCTTCTCTTCTCCCGTGAAGATGGCTGGTTGCAGCCGCCTGAAGTCCGATACATTTCCCGGCCTCTGATCCTTCGGTGCTGCCAATTCTTGCCTGAGGAGTTCAGTCTGCTGCTGCTGGTTCTCCATCATAGTCTGAATGACTCTCAGAATATCCACATGGTCTCCAGTGGGTCCATTCGACGCTTGCCCGGAGTTGTTACGTCCCGTCCTCCTCTCCATACCGATTGTAAAAGACAACTGGAATTGGAAAAATGGAAGGAGTTTAGGACACAAGGGAAGGAATCAAGGAAGGAATCAAGAAGGACTTAATAACTTTGTATATTGTAGTTGGCATTAGCAAATTACTAGAATTTGCTGCTTGATTGTACTTTAGGTTTGAGAGCCTAGGCTCTGATACCAACCTGTAACGCCCCGATTCCACAGATACGGGGACGTCACTGCGACGTGTATACGTAGGTCATAACTTGCCCCCACGTATATACGCTAAGCATAAAGTACAACAAGAAATACAAGTACCCGACAACGCGTGGTATCAATACATATGCTAACACAAGAAGTACACATACAAAGTTATCACAGGATATTATAAAGTATTACACATGACGTGTGCATTACATCATAACCCAGTCCAAAAAATATATACAATATGTATACAAAAGCTCACGAGTAGGATGGAGATCCCGTGAGACAAAAGGAGAGAGTCTGGCACGAGGACCGGAGCTAATCTGCCTGCTCACTAAAGAAAGCCTGATCTTCGGTGGATGGCTCCACTTCGACCCAGCCTCGGAATCTGAATATGCAAATCCAAGGGATCAAGACATATAACAATGAACAATACATATGGCCAAATGGCTAGGATACATGAATAAGGAAAACTGGAACGGTCTAATGAATATAAACCAACAGGTAAGGAAAGCATATATAACTGAAGTCAGAAAGGAATGAATGCATAGCTCTAGTCTATTATTATTATTACTTGCTTTACTGTGATATCTAGCTATGTGACCCAGCGTCCCAGCTCACATAGATCCATATCCTAGTAACTCAAGGTTGTTATTGGAAACAGCGGGGGTATCGACGAACTATGTTTACAGTGGACCCCGTACATGCCCGGGATAACGGTCCAGGATTGTTCCGTTGCTTGGTGACGGAAGCCAGCCGCTAGGCTATTCAGGAGGGTCTTATGTATGCCCTTAGTCATGACTGATTCAGGAATAGGGAGCAAGCACTCCCCTCGGTCCCCTGGTGTACCGCAGTTAGACCGGAATATGATTGTACAATATACCTACTACCACTGTAAACACGAACACGTATCGATATCCGCATATTTCCCCCGACCCATATGTAAGTTGGTGCTTTTTATGTAAAGGTCAAGTGTATCATGCTTAGTTTTAAGAGATGGCATGATAAGTGGTGATATTACTATTTAACATGTCATGAAACGAGTATATGCAATAGCAAGTCATGAGGCATTAAGAGATACATTCATTCAGTAATAGATCATGTAGTGCCAGTATTGAAGCATGAACAAGCAAGATATAATACACATGTAACAAACATAAGAACCAAATTCAGAACAGAAATTAACTATGACACACAGTCAGAATTAGTCGACTAGGGGTAAGGGTTAGTCGACTAATAGGGGCCTCTAGTCGACTAACAGTCTGGGTTAGTCGACTAAAACAGGGATACAGAGAGTTGGAATTCTGTTTCAGGGAAAGTTAGTCGACTAGGGTTGTAAGGGTAGTCGACTAACAGGGAACTATTAGTCGACTAATGGATACTTAAGTCGACTAAGTTTGTTGATGCAGAAAGTTGGATTTCTGGTCCAGGGAGGATTAGTCGACTAGGGGGATTCAGGAGTCGACTAATATTGATTTCCAGAGAGTTGAGATTTATGTCCAGAAAAGATTAGTCGACTGATAATTGGGGTGAGTCGACTAATACTGTGTTTTCCAGAAAAACTAAGTTTCAGCTAAGTGTTCTAGTCGACTAGCTCCTAGGGTAAGTCGACTAATAGTGGGAAAAACAGTGACAGAACAGATTTTCTGGAAATTGTGTTTGATGGTTCAATTCATGGTTTTGGGTGACCTAGGTGTACAAGAGGTGTAGATACAAGTGTTCTAGGGCTAATTCAAGTCTTGGTGAGTGAAATACTCACTTGGAACCGTTAGATCGAAGCTCTACGAGTCCGGGAAGCGGGTAGTCGTCAAAGGCACCTATGAGATCCTTGGCGACGAAGTGAGCCACGATCCAAGCTTCAATTCAGTTGCTTGGGCTGGAGGGAAAGGTCTTGAAGTGTTCTTGGAGCTAGGGTTCAGTTTGAGAAGAAGAGGGTTTGGGAGAGAGTTTTCTCTTTTGCTTGAAGTGAAGGAGAAAAAAAGTAAATTGCAAATGAAAAGCTATATATAAGATGGGGATTTTGTGAAGGAGGTGTAATAATGCAATTGAGAGGGGGGTTTTGTGTAAAAAGGGGGTGAGGTGAGTGTCCTCTCCTTGGCCACTTGGCCGGCCATGGGAGAGAGAGAGAGTGAGTGGGGTTAGGTGGGAGGGTGAGTGGGAATTGAGGTGGCACATGAGGTGGAAAATGGAATTTGAAATTATTGAAAAAATGTCCAAAATTCAAGTATTTCGGAATGACCCGAAAATTTTACCAAAATCAAGAATAATATTTTAAGACTCATGGTGAAATTCGTTTGAAGAAATAATTTATGGTTTTAAAACTAAAAATCCCGGAATCAGTTATTTACCGACTCCGTTGGAATTTTCATAAATTCGTAAAATCTCCAGAAAAAGAGTGTAGGTTGAAAATATGATTCTAAGGAATAATGCCTGAAGGACCATCTAGAAATTCCTAACTGTTTGCGAGTTAAAAATCCTGGAATCGGTCAGCGGCACTGGCCGACACCGGTTTTGAAAATATTTAATTAATTTCAGGAAAATTCCGGAAAATCATATAAAATCCAAAGCACAGGAAAATGACATTTGGAACTGAAATCGGTCGAATACCGGAAGTAATTCGGAAAAATACGATAGGGAAACTGAATACGCAACTAAGTACGTATTCCGGGAACGGGGTATTACACCAAGCCTTCATCCAAAGCATCTATTTCTATAACATTCTTAACAAACAAGTTAGATTCTTCAAACTTAACATGTATAGATTCCTCAATAGTCAAGATGATTTATTGAATATTCTATAGGCTTTACTAGTATTAGAATAACCCACAAAAATTGCCTCATAAGCTTTAGCATCAAATTTTCCTAAATTATCTTTGTATTTAAAACAAAACATTTGCATCCAAAAACCTTGAAATATGAAACATTTGGTTTTCTAGAAAAGTACATTTCAAAAGAAGTTTTTGAAGTATTTTTACACAAGAAACACGATTTGATATATAGCATGATGTATTAACGGCCTCGGCCCACAAATAATGTGGTAGACCATATTCACTTAGCATTCTCCTAGCCATCTCTTGTAAAGTTCAATTTTTTCGTTCAACTACTCCATTTTGTTGTGGAGTTCTAGGACAAGAAAGTTCATGCTTAATCCCATGTTCTTCACAAAAAGTGGTAAAGGGTAGGTTAATGAACTCACCTCCTCTATCACTTCTTATTCTTAAAATTGAAGACTCTTTTTTCTTTTCAACTCTTTTCTTAAAGGCTTGAAAATGTGAAAAGGCTTGATTTTTGTGTTCAAGAAAGAAAACCCAAGTAAACCGTGAAAAGTCATCAACCAAAACAAATGCAAATCTATTCCCACTTAGACTTTTGGTTTGAGTAGGACCAAATAAATCCATATGGATTAACTCCAAAGGACGTGATGTCATGATATCCTTAATTGACTTGAAAGAAGACTTAGTTTGTTTCCCAAATTGACATGCGTCACAAACTCGTCCTTTTCAAAATTCAAACAAGAAATACCTTTCACCATTTCCTTTGTATTTAATCTAGATATATGGTCAAAAGAAATATGGCCTAATCTTCTATGCCACAACCAAGAGTCGTCATCGAGGGCTTTTAAACAAGTAATATTACAAGACATATTAGACATATCTATCATATAAACATTACTTTCACGAAAACCAGAAAACACACAAGTATTATAATTCTATCAATTACTTTACAAACTACATTATCAAAAACTACATCAAAACCTTTATCACAAAGTTGACTAACACTCAAGAGGTTATACTTGAGGCCATCAACTAAAACAACATTCTCAATTAAGGGGGATGTACCAAGTTTGATATTACCGATACTGATGATTTTACCCTTGGCATCATCTCCGAAGGTGACGGTGCCACCTTCATGGTATCTTAATAGGGTTACAAAGTTGTTGATGTCCCAAGTCATGTGCCTTGAGCAACCACTATCAAGATACCACAATCCTCTACGTCGTTGGGCCTTGGAAGGTACCTACATCATTTAACAAAATTGTTGACTTTGGTACCCAAATTTTCTTGGGTCCTTGAAAGTTAGTGCTTCGAACCCAAACATTATGACAAGATGTACTTAGTTTATCATAGCAAAAATTAGCTAAGTGCTCTTTCCGCCCACAATGTGAACATGAGAACACTCTTCCATACATGAATGCATGATGTGTGTGTGAAGTGTGAGCAAGTTTTTGGGGTTTGCCACGATGTAAAGGTTGTGTGGTATGAACATGAGCATGAGCATGGTAAACATTTTTCTTAGGGGCTTGTTTCTTAGGAAACATGGCCTCTATCTTCTTCTTATCAAACTCACAATTTTTCAAAACAATTCCTAATGAGTCTATTCTTTCTTTAAGCATGGTAATCTCATTAGAATCAATTAGTGGGGACTTGCCTTTACAAGAAATCTTATATTTGTCAAAATCTTTTTGGGTGGAAACAAGAGTGGAAAGTAATTCATCTTTTTCTTTAGAAAGAGTAAAAAACTTCATGATTAAGAGATTCATTTTCCTTTTTCATTTTTAAATACTTTTTCTTTAGGAAATCATAGTTATGTGATAATTCTACAAAAGCTTCTCCTAGTTCATCCATGAAAAGTTCATCATTAAGAGAAGTGGAAGGTGTTACCTTGCTTGTGCTTTCATTTGCCATGAAGCACATATTGGCGGTGTCGATTTCCTCCTCGGATTCGCTCTCGGAATCCCATGTAGCCTTCATTGCTTTCTTCTTGTAAGGCTTCTTTGAGGTGGAGGGCTTCACTTTATCTGGACATTCCGCTACAATATGTCCCGGTCTTTGGCAATTAAAGCAAATGATCTTTCTTTCTTCTTTACCTCCTTGCCATCTCCTCCTTCCTTGAAATTTAGCCTTGTTGTACATCCTCCGGACGTTCTTTACAAGAAGTGAGAGCTCTTCGTCATCTTCTTCTTCATCGTCGTCGTCGGAGTGTGTGGATTGACTCTTGAAGGCTATAGTCTTTTTCTTGGAAGGAGCCATATCTTCCCTTGCCTTTCTTTCCATCTCATGGGTTTTGAGGTTCCCATGAGACCTATTAGCTCCATCTCCTCCTTGTCATTGAGTTCCTTCAAGGTAGTTGCCTTTACTTCCCATGAAGGAGGAAGAGCCGGATGATCTTTCTTACTCTTTGATCGTTGTCGATAGCATCACCTAGAGAAGAAAGTCCATTAGTGATCTTTATAAATTTTGTAACCATATCATCTATGGTTTCATTTTCTTGCATGCAAAAGTTTTCATATTAGGACCGAAGAAGGTCAATCTTAGCCCTCTTCACTTGTGAAGTCCCCTCATGTGTAACTAGCAAATGTGTCCAAATTTCATATGCGGACTTGCAATGAATAACTCTAGCTATATCATCATCATTAAGGGCTTGAAGGAGTGCATAGTGAGCCCTAGCATTGGCATCAAATTCTTTAGTCTCTATTTCGGACCAAGTGGATTCATCACCGGGGGGTGCACTAAAGGGTTTGGTCACGGCCTTTGCAACTCGACTACCTAGAGATTGTAAGAAAACGGTCATCTTAACCTTCCATATGGAAAAGTTATGTCCATCAAACTTAGGGGGTGTCTTAATACCATCGGCCATCTTTACTAAGTGAGAATGAATGAAATGATTAGCAATATTAGGATCTCTCTAAGGTTGTTAAGCTAAGAGCCTAGTAACCAAGCTCTGATACCATTGAAAAACACCTAAGGGGGGTGAATAGGTGTAATTGCTAATCTAACAATCCTTTTTAATTATGATGGATGAATGATGCAACGATCTCTCAAAACAAGACTAAGAGCCGAATACCCCGTGAAGGGTTCTGAACTCCTTCCTCCCAATTCCCCTTGAATGGGTTAGAGGTGCGCAATGCAACCTTGTTGTATGAGAATTGATCGAACAAAGAATGAATAATATGCAATGATGAAATGCACACAAGATATATCACAAGTATCACAAACTAGAAGTAATAACACAAGGTAAGAAAACTAGATCTCAAGCAAGTAAGTTAAAGTAATAGAGAACAAGAGAAATTTAAAGCAAAATGGACACAAAGCAATCGCAAACACAAAATATTTGTTTCGAGGTTCGAGCCACCGCTCTACTCCCCGCCTTCACCTCCGTGAAGGGTTTCCACTATCCACCGAGGACGATTACAACGGTCTACCGAAGACCCAAGCACCGAGCTCCACCAATTACAATGACCTCTACCGAAGAGGTGTCTCCACAAGAACAAGATGAGGAACAAGCAACCAAAGTGATCACAACAAGATCACTAAACTCTTTACAATATCTCTCTCTTTTACAACTTCCTTATAGAATGAGTAAGGGATTTTTGGCTCTAAGAAGTGTAGTGAGAAAACACTCAGTTGTAGGATGATTTTTGCTAGAGAACACAACTGAAAACAAGCTCAAGAAAGAGTTGAAAATGATGAGCTTAAACACTTTTCTTTTCTTTTTGAAAACTATGAAAACTTGAGGATTTTTCTTGGTATTTTGCAAGAGGCTATGCTCCTCTATTTATAGGGAGAAGAAAGGGTTAAAAACAATTTATTTTAATTTTATTTGACCTGAAAAAGTTCTCCAAAACCTCAGAAAAAGCTTGCTAAAACAGATCAATAAAACAGATTTCAGAATTGCACAAAAGTGGAAAGAGCCGTTGGGCTTTTGCAGGCCTGGCGGTCGACCGGGCCGGTCGGCCGTCAGCTCTGCTGGCAAAGAGCCGTTGGGCTCGGGTCGACCGTCCTCTAAGAGAAAACACAGTTTTCTTCGGGCGGTCGACCCACAAAACCCGAGAGCAACTGCTTTCAGTCGGTCGACCCGAGCGGTCGGCCGACAGACGTGCACAAACGTGCACGTCCTGATACTGGCGCCGGTCGACCGTGCCGGTTGGCCGGTCAAGCCTGAAACAGGAAAACAGCAGAATTTTTGAACTTGGGAAATTTTGTAAAAATGTTTTAAAGTAAAGGAAAATAAGTAATATGCTGGAAAGAGTATACATACATGATTTAAACATGATATTTATATTTTTAAAACTTAGGGTCATGTATATATATACTAAGGCATGAAACAAAAATTTTGACCATGAAAACTTGAATACAAAAACGTGTGTGTGTGTCCTAGAGCCAATTTCCAAAACTCAAACTTTAACAATCTATTTCTTACATTGGTTCTAAGTATTACAAGTGCTTCAAGAGGGCTTTCCACCATATGATCTTCATAACTTGATTCTTGAGCCCAATTTGAGTTGACTTGAGTCCAAAACACTTCCCTTTAGGAAGGAAACCTTCTAGTTGAGTTAGAACCCTGAAACACACTAAACAACAAACATTATTAGTACAAATAACTAATATGTTTTGTAATCATCAAAACACACTAAACACTAAACATTAAATTTTTGGTCATTAAGATAAACTTATCTAACTGTTTCTTCTCCAAAGAAGCCCTTGTTTCAAATGGAATCAATTTCATCTTTGCTTTCAGGACACTGGTCGATGAAATTGACTGAACTCTAGTCATATTTTGAAGTCGAGCATGCTTAAATGGCGATTTTAATCCCTTTTCTTCCTGATCATCCCTTTCGATTCAAAAGGATGACGACTGTTCAATATGTAATAGTGGCATGCCTATAATTATCCGCCACCGCTGTCACGCGACAAGTCATGATTCGGTCTCACGATGACCTCAATCGCGCCAAATTCATTGAAGAAAGCACATGACACATCTCAATGAAACTTTTCCAAGTTTTCACATTCATATTTGGATTCGGTGATTAGCTACAAGCCTGAGTCTTGGCCATGATGAACATAAAATGAAGTTTCGCAAGGAATCTCAGTTTAGTCGATAAATTTCCCGTAGAGCTCATGTTCCATGTCTCAACTTGATAACCAGCTGAGAACAAGAATCCCAATTAAAGTGACACTTCATTATAATTTTGACTGACTCAATAAATTTTTCACAAAGTTTATTTAACACTTTAATCCCCAGCGAGATTTTAGAGGTTACCAGTGGATGACATAAAAGTTCACTTCAAATGGCATGATCTGAGGCCTTCGGTGAATAAGGTTAGAGGAAAATATTGGCTTATAAGCCTAATATAAGATCCTCGATAACTCATCATGCTGAAGAGAATAGCATGGTTAGCCCAACTCAAACGGTAGTTGATAAAGACAAACTAAATCCGTTAATAGCTGAGAGTTTTCTAAAAATCTTAAAAGATCTGATCTCATTTGATTTCTCTAGAAACCTCTACCAATTCCCCTAGAATGGTAAATTCACAAATCAAATAAGTCATGTTGAAGTTTTTACCCCTAACTTTTCCTTTATTTTAGGAGTATTATTCTCCTATTCTCTAGCCGGATAGCTTTGATCCCTAAAACAAGTTTTAGGAGCACTGTCTCCTATTCTCTGACGGAATTCTTTAGCAATATTCTTACATTTTGTAGAGAACAGTCAATTTCATCAAAATTCCTTGTCAATTCTCATCCATGAAATGGTAAGACCACATCAAATGTAATCATTTTCTCAACGAAATGAACTACAGATCAAGTCTGCTAAGTTAACATTAAACTTATGATAGTAAAACTTTTGAAAATCCAAGACAGATCCTACTAATATCCCTAGTAGATTGAAACTTTACTATCATTTTTCTACATAGAATGGCTAGTGCACTCAAATTACTATTACATTAACAGCATCCTAGCCCTTGTCAAGTTAACATCAAACCTCTGACAAGTCATTCTGGTGAATCCCCAAGCGGAAATTGGTCACGATCAATTCAGGCAAATTCCCTTTCTAATTTCCTAAAAAGGAATTTGCATCCTATCTCTCCCAGCTTGATTGTCACGTTAACATTATACCTCTGAGAACTCTTTAAAGCATGTGATTCCTTTAACTCCCAGCGAGTTTTTAATAGATTCAACGCAGTGTCTTTTTCAGTCCCCAGTAGACTCTTTGGTTGTCATGTTAACATTATACCTCTGATAATTTCTTCCAAAACTCCTCCAAGGAAATGCTAAGTTTCCCATAGAGTAGCAAATCACATTCCCCAGGGGAATAAATCTTTTTGCTATCATGTCTAGTTCATCACTTCTGAACGTCAAGACTCTAAACTTGGTGGTTTCTCAATCAGTTATGTCCATGCTACCTCTGAACTGACAGATAACCAAGTCTTATCTCCTAGTCCAGTAGGAACTACTATTTTATCGTTATGTTCAGTTCGCCACTTTTGAACAGTAGGGCTCCGAGTTTGATATTTCTTAGTCAGTTATGTCCAATTTATCACCTCTGAGCCGATAGGTACTCAGATCTCTTCCCTGTTATGGTACTCAAACTGTCATGTCCAGTTCGTCACCTCTGACCACATGAGTTCATACCTTTATTCTCCTTTTCTCCGTCAGGTCAGAAAGTTCTTGCTGTCAAGTTAGTTAACCATCTCTGAACAGCGAATTGTGAGCCTGGTATCTCTTAGTCGGTTATGTCCAGTTTATCACCACTGAACCAACAGGTGCCCAAATTCAATTCACCTTTGCAGTCCCTAGTGAACTAGCTACTATGTTAACATTATGACCTCTGGCAGCGGATTCAAAATTTAGTGTGTCTTAGTTTATCACGTCCAATTTATCACCTCTGAATAGATGAGTCCGTAAAATCGAGTTCACCTTCTTTTGTCATTAAGTCCAGTTTGTCACCTCTGAACGACAAATTCCTGAGCTTGGTGGTTTCTTAATCAGTTATGTCTAATCCATCACCTCTGAACTGATATATAGCCAAGTCTCATCTTTTTTTTTTTGCCATTATGTCCAGTCTATCAACTCTGATTGGTAAAGTTATGAATTCGAAAGTTTCTCAGTCAGTCATGTCTAGTCCATCACCTCTGAACCGATCAATGTCCGGATTTCATCTTCCAGTCCTTTATAGACTTCTTTTTGTTGTCATGTTCAGGTCATCACTTCTGAACAACAAATACTCCGGGTTTGATAATCCTCAATCGGTCATGTGTAGTCCATCACCTCTGAACCAATGAATATCCAATCTTACTTTTCTTTGTCATTACGTTCAGTTTTTCGCTTCTGAATGACAAAATTTTGAGTCTGATAATTTCTAACCTATCAGGTCCAGTCAGTCACCACTGAAAAACGAACAATTAGACCTATTCTTTTTTTTACCCCCAGTGGATCCTCTTTCCTAGACCAATTATATCATGATCTAGATTAGTCTTGGTTTTGCTTTTAATTCTTTCAGGAATGTCACTTGGTGAAATCTCACCTTATTAAGTTCGAAGAATTTATATGTTAGAGTTTTTCTCTTGCATAAAACTTAGAAGGAAAGAGCAAAGAGAAAGGAGAAAGAAGACACCAAACGAGTTAATGATAAAAAAGTAAATTTTATTGATTGATAAAAAGTATAATAAAAGAAGATACAAAGATGTTACATCAAGATTGTCTCTCATATAATTCAGTCTTTACTTCAAAAGTAGGTGACTCGTTGCTCTTCAACCAGAACAGTAGATCTACTTTTGCTCTTTTTTGAAATCAATGGCGTTTCTCGAGGTCAAAATACAGTGGGACATTCTGATTCTACCTGACCAACTAGACACAAACGCCTCCCCCTGCGTGAGGCTGTAGCTTTTCGCTCAATGGAAGATTTTGCTACCAGAAAGTCATCTAATGAGCATGGATTCTTCACCGCTGTCACTTTTTTGAACAAGATTGGTGAAGGAAGGATCTGAGACCTTACAAGTGACATCATCTTTTCTATGACCTTCAAGCATCGTGTGTAGAGACCCAGCAAAGAGGAGATATATGTGGAAGCGATGACACAAGCACAAGTCTGCAACTAAATGGTCCATCTTGGATAAGCAACTATCGGCCGACGCTTGGGGTGGCAATTCTAAATACAAAATTTGGCCTCTGAATATGATCCTATCATCATCCCTGAATGTGGTTGTGAAAATGATGCTGCAAAGTGTATGCTGGTCCCATACAGTATTAGTACATCCTGCTCCGGTGTGCACTTCCCACTGATAAGTAAAATCTGAACTTGAAAATGGAAACCGTACTTCCGTCCACCATCTTCACAAATCGAAGAGATGGTTCAATGGATCGAGATCGTAATGCACTACAAAATAAAGAAGAATAAATATGTTAGGCTCGAGTGAAAGAGAAAGTGCTAAGTAATAGCTTCGATCCCCGAGCGAAGCTAGTCCTCGTACTACACAGAGGCAAAGTGCTAACACTACAACAGAGGCAAAGCGCTTAAAGCTCCAACGAATAGCTTCACTTGGAAGCTTGAAGGCATCAAAAGTCCTCAATTAAAGCTTCACTTTGAAGCTCAGCTTCGCACTTCTGCCAAGAAGTAAAATGCAAAAAGTCTCAAGGGTTAGCTTTGCCTGAAAGTTTACATGAAAACTTCTCAATTTTCAGTGTCATCAAGCAGTATTAAAGGGAAAACCAAGTCCCTAAGAACAGAGAAGGCCAAAGTAAAGGGAGTTGGATTCCCTAAGATCACCACTTTCCAGTGGATCTCAATCAAGTTAGTAGTGAGATTAGCCAAAATCGGCTTGAAAGAAGAGATTAAAGTCTCTAAGGGTGAAAATCCTACCGATCATGGACTATTCAATGGACGAGGGCATAACCTTTTCACCGCGGAGGTGGCAACTTCATCGTCTGAGTGCCACCGCCGCTGCTTGCACGCCATGGGTCATGGTTCAACCTAAAGAAGATGAGGGAGGGAGAGGAAGAAACTTTTCTCTCTAAAAAATTCTTTAAAAAACTCTCTAAAAAAATCTTAAGAAAATGACTCTTCAAGTGATCAACTAATGGGCTTTTATAGGCATCCTTGAGCCTTGTTTTCACTGCCTCAAAAGGGGGGCCGACTTTAATTCTAAAGAAGTTGGAACGACAGTTCTGGAGGGAAGGACCCTAACGATAAAAGTTAAATAACTCCGCTCTGATGCGAACCTGAACTTCACGTGAAGCCTTGTTTTAGCTCCATTGTAAACTCATCACTAGCTTCTCATGAAGCTAACTCAAGGGGTTGACTTTTGATATGACATTTATAGTTTGGCCTACCAAATAGTGTCGCATTTTCTGAACAGCGAACACCAATGCCAGACATTCTTTCTCGATCGGGTTGTATCGATGTTCGGCCCCGATCATTGTTCTACTCAAATAGTAGATTGCTTGCTCTCGTTCTTGATCATCATTCTGAGCTAGTAGAGCTCCTAAAGAATAATCCATCGCTCGGACGTATATCAGGAAAGGTTTTCCAGACACCGAAGCTGCAAGGACTGGCGGTTGTGTGAGGTACTGTTTAATTTCTGTTGGCCCTAGGTTACAATCACCCTTGTTTAGTGTGTTTTTGATGATTACAAAACATATTAGTTATTTGTACTAATATTGTCTATTGTTTAAGTGTGTTTCAGGATTCTAACTCTACTAAAAGATTTACACCCTAAAAGAAAGTGTTTTGGACTCAAGTCAACTCAAAGTGGGCTCAAGACTCAAGTGTTGAAGACCTTGATGGTGAAAAGCCCCCTTGAAGAGCTTGTAGTACTTAGAACCAATGTAAGAATTAGAATGTTAAAGTTTGAGTGTTGGATATTGGCTCTAGGATACACACACACACAATTTGGTCTTGTATTTAAGTTTTCATGTTTTAAAAAGTTTAGGTTTCATGCCTTAAATATATATTTACATGACTCTATATTTTACAAAAATAAATACCATGTTTAGATATTGTTTATATACCCCTACTAGCATATTACTTAAGTTTCCTTAAAGTCAAAAATTATTTTGCAAAATTTTTCAAGTCAAAAAAAATACACTGTTTTTCCTGTTTCAGGCTGACCGGCCGACCGGCCACTGTGCCTGGGCGTGCACGTCTGTGCACGTCCTAACGGTCGACCGAGCGTCGACCGTCTGAGAGCAGGAGTGCTCTCGGGTTTTCTGGGTCGACCGTCCGGTCGACCGCTAGAGGAAGACTGAGAGCAGGTTTGTTCTCGGGTTTTCTGGGTCGACCGGCCGGTCGACCGCCAGAAGACCTGAGCCAACGGCTCTTTGACCAGCTGAGCTGGCGGTCGACCGCCCGGTCGACCGCCAAGCCTGCTGCTGCCCAACGGCTCTTTCCTCTTTTGTGCAATTCTGAAATCTGTTTTTTGATCTGTTTTTTGGCAGACTTTTACAGGGTTTTTCAGTTCTTTTTCAGAGCAAATAAGCTCTAAATAAATGTTTTAAACCTATTTTTCTCCCTATAAATAGAGGAGAAGACTCTCTTACAAAATACTAAGAAAAATCCTCTAGTTTTCAAAGTTTTTAAAAGAGAAAGAAAAGTGTTTAAGCTCTCCATTTCCAATTCTTTCTTGAGCTAGTTTTCAGTTGTGTTCCCTTGCAAAAATCATCTCTACAACTGAGTTTTTCTCACTACACTTCATAGAGCCAAAAATCCCTAACTCATTCTATAGTGAAGTTGTAAAAAGAGTGAGAGTGTTGTAAAAGAGTTTGGTGATCTTGTTGTGATCACTCTTGTTCTTGTTCCTCTTCTTGTTCTTGTGGAGACACCTCTTCGGTAGAGGTTATTGTACTTGGTGGAGCTCGGTGCTCGGGTCTTCGGTAGACCGTTGTAATCGTCCTCGGTGGATAGTGGAAACCCTTCACGGAGGTGAAGGCGGGGAGTAGAGCGGTGGCTCGAACCTCGAAACAAACATCTTGTGTTTGTGATTGCCTTGTGTCCATTCTTGCTTTAAATTTCTATTGCACTATATTGCTTTCTATTACTTACTTGTGATCTTGTTTCTTTCTTGTGCAATTACTTCAAGCTTGTAATACTTGTGATATCTTGTGTGCTTTTCATCATTGCATTTTATTCATACTTTGTTCGATCAATTCTCATACAACAAGGTTGCATTGCGCACCTCTAACCCATTCAAGGAGAATTGGGAGAAGGAGTTCAGAACCTCTCACGGGGTATTCGGCTCTTAGTCTTGTTTTGAGAGATCGTTGCATCATTCATCATACTTAGTTTTAAAAAGATTGTTAGATTAGCAATAACACCTATTCACCCCCCCTCTAGGTGTTTTTCAATTGGTATCAGAGCTTGGTTACTAGGCTCTTGGCTTAACAACCCTAGAAAGATCCTAATTTTGCTAATCATTTCATTCATTTTCACTTAGTAAAAATGGCCGATGGAATTAAAACCCCTCCTAAGTTTGATGGACTTAATTTTCCCATATGGAAAGTTAAGATGACCATTTTCTTGCAATCTCTAGGTAGTCGAGTTGCAAAGGCCGTGACCAAACCCTTTAGTGCACCCCCCGGTGATGAATCCACTTGGTCCGAAATAGAGACCAAAGAATTGATGCCAATGCTAGGGCTCATTATGCACTACTTCAAGCCCTTAATGATGATGACATAGCTAGAGTTATTCATTGCAAGTCCGCATATGAAATTTGGACACATTTGCTAGTTACACATGAAGGGACCTCACAAGTGAAGAGGGCTTAGATTGACCTTCTTCGGTCCCAATATGAGAATTTTTGCATGCAAGAAAATGAAACCATAGATGATATGGTTACAAGATTTACAAAGATCACTAATGGACTTTCTTCTCTAGGTGATGCTATCGACAACGATCAAAGAGTAAGAAAGATCATCCGGGCTCTTCCTCCTTCATGGGAAGTAAAAGCAACAACCTTGAAGGAACTCAATGACAAGGAGGAGATGGAGCTAATTGGTCTCATTGGGAACCTCAAAACCCATGAGATGGAGAGAAAAGTGAGGGAGGACATGGCTCCTTCCAAGAAGAAGACAATAGCCTTTAAAAGTCAATCCACACACTCCGACGAAGACGATGAAGAAGAAGATGACGAAGAGCTCTCACTTCTTGTGAAGAACGTCCGGAGGATGTACAACAAGGCTAAATTTCAAGGAAGGAAGAGATGGCAAGGAGGCAAAGAAGAAAGAAAGATCATTTGCTTTAATTGCCAAAGACCGGGACACATAGTGGCGGAGTGTCCGGATAAAGTGAAGCCCTCCACCTCAAAGAAGCCTCACAAGAAGAAGGCAATGAAAGCTACATGGGATTCCGAGAGCGAATCCGAGGAGGAGATTGATACCGCCAACATGTGCTTTATGGCCAATGAAAGCACAAGTAAGGTAACCCCTTCCACTTCTCCTAATGATGAACTTTCCATGGATGAATTAGGAGAAGCTTTTGTAGAATTATCACATAACTATGATTTTCTTAAGAAAAAGTATTTAAAAATGAAAAAGGAAAATGAATCTCTTAATCATCAAGTTTTTACTCTTTCTAAAGAAAAGGATGAATTACTTTCCACTCTTGTTTCCACTCAAAAAGATTTTGACAAGTATAAGATTTCTTGTAAAGGCAAGTCTCCACAAATTGATTCAAATGAGATTACCATGCTTAAAGAAAGAATAGACTCATTGGGAATTGTTTTAAAAAATTGTGAGTTTGATAAGAAGAAGATAGAGGCCATGTTTCCTAAGAAACAAGCCCCTAAGAAAATGTTCACCATGCTCATGCTCATGTTCATACCACACAACCGTTACATCGTGGCAAACCTCCAAAGCATGTTCACACTTCACACACACATCATGCATTCATGTATGGAAGAGTGTTCTCATGTTCACATTGTGGGCGGAAAGGACACTTAGCCAATTTTTGCTATGATAGACTAAGTGCATCTTATCATAATGTTTGGGTTAGCAACACTAACTTTCAAGGACCCAAGAAAATTTAGGTACCAAAGTCAACAATTTTATTAAATGATAGGGTACCTTCCAAAGCCCAAAGACGTAGAGGATTGTGGTATCTTGATAGTGGTTGCTCAAGGCACATGACTTGGGACATCAACAACTTTGCAACCCTATCAAGATACCATGAAGGTGGCACCGTCACCTTCGGAGATGATGCCAAGGGTAAAATCATCGGTATTGGTAATGTAAAACTCGGCACATCCCCTTTAATTGAAAATGTAGTTTTAATTGATGGACTCAAGCATAACCTCTTGAGTGTTAGTCAACTTTGTGATAAAGGTTTTGATGTTGTTTTTGATCATATAGCTTGTAAAGTAATTGATAGAATTTCTAATACTTGTGTGTTTTTCGGTTTTCGTGAAAGTAATGTTTATATGATAGATATGTCTAATATGTCTTGTAATATTACTTGTTTAAAAGCCCTCGATGACGACTCTTGGTTGTGGCATAGAAGATTAGGCCATATTTCATTTGACCACATATCTAGGTTAAACACAAAGAAATGGTGAAAGGTATTCCTTGTTTGAGTTTTGAAAAAGACCGAGTTTGTGACGCATGTCAATTTGGGAAACAAACTAAGTCTTCTTTCAAGTCAATTAAGGATATCATGACATCACGTCCTTTGGAGTTAATCCATATGGATCTATTTGGCCCTACACAAACTAAAAGTCTAAGTGGGAATAGATTTGCATTTGTTTTGGTTGATGATTTTTCACGGTTTACTTGGGTTTTCTTTCTTGAACACAAAAAATCAAGCATTTTCATATTTCCAAACTTTTAAGAAAAGAGTTGAAAAAGAAAAAGAGTCTTCAATTTTAAGAATAAGAAGTGATAGAGGAGGTGAGTTCATTAACCTACCCTTTACCACTTTTTGTGAAGAACATGGAATTAAGCTTGAACTTTCTTGTCCTAGAACTCCACAACAAAATGGAGTACTTGAACGGAAAAATCGAACTTTACAAGAGATGGCTAGGACAATGCTAAGTGAATATGGTCTACCACATTATTTGTGGGCCGAGGCCGTAAATACATCATGCTATATATCAAATCGTGTTTTCTTGTGTAAAAATACTTCAAAGACTTCTTTTGAAATGTACTTTTCTAGAAAACCAAATGTTTCATATTTCAAAGTTTTTGGATGCAAATGTTTTGTTTTAAATACAAAAGATAATTTAGGAAAATTTGATGCTAAAGCTTATGAGGCAATTTTTGTTGGGTATTCTAATACAAGTAAGGCTTATAGAATCTTCAATAAATCATCTTTGACTATTGAGGAATCTATACATGTTAAGTTTGAAGAATCTAACTTGTTTGTTAAGAATGTTGTAGAAATAGATGCTTTGGATGAAGGCTTGGAGAAAGTAACCTTGGAGGATACTACTACTATGGGAGACAAGCCAAAGGATGATGAAGGTGAAGCTAAAGTAGAAGAGGCTCAAGGAAATGAAAATCAAACAAATGAAGTGGAGCCTACTCAACAACTTCCAAAGGGTTGGAGATACAATCCTCATCATCTCAAGGATCTCGTCATAGGTGAAGTATCAAAAGGGGTAACTACTCGCTCTAAACTTCATGATTATTGTGGACATTATGCATTTATTTCTCATGTTGAACCCAAGAACGTCCTCGAAGCCGAGGCCGATTCATATTGGTTGCTAGCCATGCAAGAGGAGCTCAATCAATTTGAGCGCAACCAAGTTTGGCGCGTTGTTCCTAGGCCCCACGATAGACCAACAATTGGTACTAAGTGGATCTTTAAGAACAAGTTGGATGAATCGGGTAACGTTGCTAGGAATAAAGCTAGGTTAGTTGCCCAAGGTTACACTCAAATCGAAGGAATCGATTTTGAAGAAACTTTTGCACCCGTAGCACGGCTTGAAGCCATACGGATGACACTAGCATTTGCCTCATATAAAGATTTTAAATTGTTTCAAATGGATGTTAAAAGTGCTTTTCTAAATGGTTTTATTGAAGAGGAGGTGTATGTTGAACACCCCCCGGGTTTGTTGATCCTACACATCCGGATTTTGTATTTAAATTAGATAAAGCTCTTTATGGTTTAAAACAAGCCCCTAGGGCTTGGTATGAAAGACTTTCTTCATTTTTGATTTCAAATGGTTTTAAGAAAAGTAAAATTGACACAACTTTGTTTACAAAACATGTAGAAAAGATATTCTTATTGTGCAAATTTATGTTGATGACATTATTTTTGGTTCTACTAATGAATCTCTTTGCCAAGCTTTTGAATCATGCATGAAGGATGAATTTGAAATGTCTATGATGGGGGAGCTCAATTATTTCCTTGGACTCCAAATCAAGCAAAGGAAGGATGGGATCTTCATCAATCAAGCCAAGTACACAAAGGAACTCATCAAAAGGTTCGGGCTTGAAGGATCTAAAGTAAGCAAAACTCCCATGGCAACAACTACTAAGCTTGATAAGGATGAATAAGGTAAAAGTGTAGACATTAAGCTTTATCGTAGCATGATTGGAAGTTTATTGTATTTGACGGCTAGTAGGCCGGATATCATGTTTTTCCGTTGTCTTTGTGCTCGTTTTCAATCATGTCCTAAGAAGTCTCATTTAGTAGCGGTAAAACGCATAATTAAATACCTTAAGGGCACTATTGAAATGGGTTTGTGGTATCCGAAAACCGGACTATTTGATATGAAGAGTTTTTTCGGATGCCGACTATGCGGGTTGTAGGGTAGATAGGAAGAGCACAAGTGGAACATGTCAATTCTTAGGTAATTGTCTTGTATCTTGGTCTTCCAAAAAGCAAAATTCGGTAGCCCTTTCAACCGCCGAGGCGGAGTATGTTGCGGCCGGAGCTTGTTGTGCACAAGTTCTTTGGATGAAACATACTCTCCTTGACTATGATTTACACTTTGATCATGTTAAAATTTTTGTGATAATACTAGTACTATTCACATGACAAAGAATGCAAATCAACATAGTAAAACCAACACATTGACATTAGGTATCACTTTCTTAGAGATCATTATGAGAAAGGTGATATTGATATTGATTATGTTTCTACCGATTTTCAACTTGCCGATATTTTTACTAAATCTCTAGATTATGCTAGATTTTCATTTATTTGTGGTGAGTTGAATGTTTGCATTATGGATTCTTAAAGAAAAATTTCTTCTATTTTGTTTGTTTAACCCTTTTTGATGTATGACAAAAAGGGGAGAAAAAGTATGAGTTTGTTTGATTGTTTTGGTTGTTTATTGTGTATATCTTGATGCATTTAAGTTTTTGATAAAACTATGTGTTTTGCTTTGAGTTTTTGACAAAACTATGTGTTTTCAATGCCTTATGTATTTAGCTCTTCATTGACATTTTTTGATACAAAGCATTATTTGAGGGGGAGTTTTCCATGCTCTTCTTCCATTTTTGTTTAATAACCTATATGTTTTGTCATCATCAAAAGGGGGGAGATTGTTGGCCCAAGGTTACAATCACCCTTGTTTAGTGTGTTTTGATGATTACAAAACATATTAGTTATTTGTACTAATATTGTCTATTGTTTAAGTGTGTTTCAGGATTCTAACTCTACTAAAAGATTTACACCCTAAAAGAAAGTGTTTTGGACTCAAGTCAACTCAAAGTGGGCTCAAGACTCAAGTGTTGAAGACCTTGATGGTGAAAAGCCCCCTTGAAGAGCTTGTAGTACTTAGAACCAATGTAAGAATTAGAATGTTAAAGTTTGAGTGTTGGATATTGGATCTAGGATACACACACACACACATTTGGTCTTGTATTTAAGTTTTCATGTTTTAAAAAGTTTAGGTTTCATGCCTTAAATATATATTTACATGACTCTATATTTTACAAAAATAAATACCATGTTTAGATATTGTTTATATACCCCTACTAGCATATTACTTAAGTTTCCTTAAAGTCAAAAATTATTTTGCAAAATTTTTCAAGTCAAAAAAAAATACACTGTTTTTCCTGTTTCAGGCTGACCGGCCGACCGGCCACTGTGCCTGGGCGTGCACGTCTGTGCACGTCCTACGGTCGACCGAGCGGTCGACCGTCTGAGAGCAGGAGTGCTCTCGGGTTTTCTGGGTCGACCGTCCGGTCGACCGCTAGAGGAAGACTGAGAGCAGGTTTGTTCTCGGGTTTTCTGGGTCGACCGGCCGGTCGACCGCCAGAAGACCCGAGCCAACGGCTCTTTGACCAGCTGAGCTGGCGGTCGACCGGCCCGGTCGACCGCCAAGCCTGCTGCTGCCCAACGGCTCTTTCCTCTTTTGTGCAATTCTGAAATCTGTTTTTTATCTGTTTTTTGGCAGACTTTTACAGGGTTTTTCAGTTCTTTTTCAGAGCAAATAAGCTCTAAATAAATTGTTTTAAACCTATTTTTCTCCCTATAAATAGATGAGAAGACTCTCTTGCAACATACCAAGAAAAATCCTCAAGTTTTCAAAGTTTTCAAAAGAGAAAAGAATAGTGTTTAAGCTCTCCATTTCCAATTCTTTCTTGAGCTAGTTTTCAATTGTGTTCCCTTGCAAAAATCATCTCTACAACTGAGTTTTTCTCACTACACTTCATAGAGCCAAAAATCCCTAACTCATTCTATAGTGAAGTTGTAAAAAGAGTGAGAGTGTTGTAAAAGAGTTTGGTGATCTTGTTGTGATCACTCTTGTTCTTGTTCCTCTTCTTGTTCTTGTGGAGACACCTCTTCGGTAGAGGTTATTGTACTTGGTGGAGCTCGGTGCTCGGGTCTTCGGTAGACCGTTGTAATCGTCCTCGGTGGATAGTGGAAACCCTTCACGGAGGTGAAGGCGGGGAGTAGAGCGGTGGCTCGAACCTCGAAACAAACATCTTGTGTTTGCGATTGCCTTGTGTCCATTCTTGCTTTAAATTTCTATTGCACTATATTGCTTTCTATTACTTACTTGTGATCTTGTTTCTTTCCTTGTGCAATTACTTCAAGCTTGTAATACTTGTGATATCTTGTGTGCATTTCATCATTGCATTTTATTCATACTTTGTTCGATCAATTCTCACACAACAAGGTTACATTGCGCACCTCTAACCCATTCAAGGGGAATTGGGAGGAAGGAGTTCAGAACCTCTCACGGGGTATTCGGCTCTTAGTCTTGTTTTGAGAGATCGTTGCATCATTCATCATACTTAGTTTTAAAAAGATTGTTAGATTAGCAATAACACCTATTCACCCCCCCTCTAGGTGTTTTTTCAATTGGTATCAGAGCTTGGACTCTAGGATTTGGCTTAACAACCTTAGAGAGATCCTAATTTTGCTAATCATTTCATTCATATTCACTTAGTAAAAATGGCCGATGGAATTAAAACCCCTCCTAAGTTTGATGGACTTAACTTTCCCATATGGAAGGTTAAGATGACCGTTTTCTTGCAATCTCTAGGTAGTCGAGTTGCAAAGGCCGTGACCAAACCCTTTAGTGCACCCCCCGGTGATGAATCCACTTGGTCCGAAATAGAGACCAAAGAATTTGATGCCAATGCTAGGGCTCACTATGCACTACTTCAAGCCCTTAATGATGATGACATAACTAGAGTTATTCATTGCAAGTCCGCATATGAAATTTGGACACATTTGCTAGTTACACATGAAGGGACCTCACAAGTGAAGAGGGCTAAGATTGACCTTCTTCGGTCCCAATATGAGAATTTTTGCATGCAAGAAAATGAAACCATAGATGATATGGTTACAAGATTTACAAAGATCACTAATGGACTTTCTTCTCTAGGTGATGCTATCGACAACGATCAAAGAGTAAGAAAGATCATCCGGGCTCTTCCTCCTTCATGGGAAGTAAAAGCAACAACCTTGAAGGAACTCAATGACAAGGAGGAGATGGAGCTAATTGGTCTCATTGGGAACTTCAAAACCCATGAGATGGAGAGAAAAATGAGGGAGGACATGGCTCCTTCCAAGAAGAAGACAATAGCCTTCAAAAGTCAATCCACACACTCCGACGAAGACGATGAAGAAGAAGATGACGAAGAGCTCTCACTTCTTGTGAAGAACGTCCGGAGGATGTACAACAAGGCTAAATTTCAAGGAAGGAAGAGATGGCAAGGAGGCAAAGAAGAAAGAAAGATCATTTGCTTTAATTGCCAAAGACCGGGACACATAGTGGCGGAGTGTCCGGATAAAGTGAAGCCCTCCACCTCAAAGAAGCCTCACAAGAAGAAGGCAATGAAAGCTACATGGGATTCCGAGAGCGAATCCGAGGAGGAGATTGATACCGCCAACATGTGCTTCATGGCTAATGAAAGCACAAGCAAGGTAACCCCTTCCACTTCTCCTAATGATGAACTTTCCATGGATGAACTAGGAGAAGCTTTTGTAGAATTATCACATAATTATGATTCCCTAAAGAAAAAGTATTTAAAAATGAAAAAGGAAAATGAATCTCTTAATCTTCAAGTCTTTACTATTTCTAAAGAAAAAGATGAATTACTTTCCACTCTTGTTTCCACTCAAAAAAATTTTGACAAGTATAAGATTTCTTGTAAAGGTAAGTCCCCACTAGTTGATTCTAATGAGATTATCATGCTTAAAGAAAGAATAGACTTATTAGGAATTATTTTGAAAAATTGTGAGTTTGATAAGAAGAAGATAGAGGCTATGTTTCCTAAGAAACAAGCCCCTAAGAAAAATGTTCACCATGCTCATGCTCATGTTCATACCACACAACCTTTACATCGTGGCAAACCCCCAAAGCATGCTTACACTTCACACACTCATCATGCCTTCATGTATGGAAGAGTGTTCTCATGTTCACATTGTGGGCGGAAAGGACACTTAGCCAATTTTTGCTATGATAGACTAAGTGCTTTTCTAAATGGTTTATTGAAGAGGAGGTGTATGTTGAACAACCCCCCGGGTTTGTTGATCCTACACATCCGGATTTTGTATTTAAATTAGATAAAGCTCTTTATGGTTTAAAACAAGCCCCTAGGGCTTGGTATGAAAGACTTTCTTCATTTTTGATTTCAAATGATTTTAAGAAAGGTAAAATTGACACAACTTTGTTTACAAAACATGTAGAAAAAGAAATTCTTATTGTGCAAATTTATGTTGATGACATTATTTTTGGTTCTAGTAATGAATCTCTTTGCCAAGCTTTTGAATCATGCATGAAGGATGAATTTGAAATGTCTATGATGGGGGAGCTCAACTATTTCCTTGGACTCCAAATCAAGCAAAGGACGGATGGGATCTTCATCAATCAAGCCAAGTACACAAAGGAACTCATCAAAAGGTTCGGGCTTGAAGGATCTAAAGTGAGCAAAACTCCCATGGCAACAACTACCAAGCTTGATAAGGATGAACAAGGTAAAAGTGTAGACATTAAAGTTTATCGTAGCATGATGGTAGTTTATTGTATTTGACGGCTAGTAGGCCGGATATCATGTTTTCCATTTGTCTTTGTGCTCGTTTTCAATCATGTCCTAAGGAGTCTCATTTAGTAGCGGTAAAACGCATAATTAAATACCTTAAGGGCACTATTGAAATGGGTTTGTGGTATCCGAAAACCGGACTATTTGATATGAAGAGTTTTTCGGATGCCGACTATGCGGGTTGTAGGGTAGATAGGAAGAGCACAAGTGGAACATGTCAATTCCTAGGCAATTGTCTTATATCTTGGTCTTCCAAAAAGCAAAATTCGATAGCCCTTTCAACCACCGAGGCGGAGTATGTTGCAGCCGGAGCTTGTTGTTCACAAGTTCTTTGGATGAAACATACTCTCCTTGACTATGATTTACACTTTGATCATGTTAAAATATTTTGTGATAATACTAGTACTATTCACATGACAAAGAATGTAAATCAACATAGTAAAACCAAACACATTGACATTAGGTATCACTTTCTTAGTGATCATTATGAGAAAGGTGATATTGATATTGATTATGTTTCTACCGATTTTCAACTTGCTGATATTTTTACTAAACCTCTAGATTATGCTAGATTTTCATTTATTTGTGGTGAGTTGAATGTTTGCATTATGGATTCTTAAAGAAAAATTTCTTCTATTTTGTTTGTTTAACCCTTTTTGATGTATGACAAAAAGGGGGAGAAAAAAATATGAGTTTGTTTGATTGTTTTGGTTGTTTATTGTGTATATCTTGATGCATTTGAGTTTTTGATAAAACTATGTGTTTTCAATGCCTTATGTATTTAGCTCTTCATTGACATTTTTTTTATACATAGCATTATTTGAGGGGGAGCTTTCCAAGCTCTTCTTCCATTTTTGTTTAAATAACCTATATGTTTTGTCATCTTCAAAACACACTAAAAACGGGTGATTGTAACCTTGGGCCAACACTTGTGTTATACGTGGTGTTTAGTTTAATAAGTTTTAATTAGCATAAATAGTTTTTAATTCCGCATTTAGTGACCATAAGATTAGCCATCACCTATTCACCCCCTCTAGGTGATTTACAATTGGTATCAGAGCAAAGTGCTCTTGATTTGGTTACAACCTAGAGTTAAAGATCCTCATTTTTAGGCTAATCATAATATTTGTACACACACCATGGACTTCATGGCACCACCCACCTTTGACATTCTTAACATCCAAACTTGGAAGGTTAAGATGTCTTTATACCTCAAAGGCCTAGGTATTCATGTTTATTTTGCCACTACTAGAGATTCATATTGTTTAAATGGCAAAAATATTGAGGCTAATGCAAAAGCCCTAAATGCTTTAAGATCTACCCTAAATGATGTTTATTTATCTAGGGTTGCTAATCTTGACTCGGCTTTTGTAGTTCAGAACTCGTTGATCTCCCTTGGCGAAAATGAACAATACTATGCGGGGAGCGATTCAGATGTTGGAAGTGACGCTTCCAACTTGTGCTAAATGGTCCAAGGGGATAACCCCCTTGAGGTAACTACCGAATCCAAGGTAGATGAAGATGATATGTCATATGATGAGCTCACATCTTTTTGTCAACAATTACTTGAAAAATATGACATGCTTAAGAAAGATAATAAGAAAATGAAAAAGAATTTTGATTTGCATGTTAAAAGAAAATGAGTCTTTTAAAAATAAATTTGCATGCATTGAAAAAGAAAATGAAAATTTGAAAAATGAAAATGTTTCCTTGATGTCTAAATTAAATGATCTTTGTGAAGGAAACACTACTTAAAAAAATAAAGTTATTTTGGTGGAAAAACAAAAGGAAGTTGCTTTGCATGAAGACACTTCTTTGAAAAGAAAAATGATTGGAAAAGAAAAAGAAAATGTTTCTAAAAAGAATAAGAAAAATGATTCTATATCTCATCATGCTTTACATGCTACCATAAATCAAAATGAGATTAATGTTTTGAAAAATAAAATAAATTGTTTGAGCTCAACTTTGAGCACATGTGCATTTAATCATAAAAAGTTGGAATCCTTATTTCAAAAGAAACAAGTTCCCCATGTTCATGCACATCATCCACATCATGCATATTCACTATTTGCACGTCATGATCACACACATACACATATGCATGTTAGAGTGTACAAATGTACACATTGTGGCCGCAAAGGCCATTTAGCAAAGTTTGGTTTTGATAAGATACATCATGTAAATTTTGCTAATAAAAATATTTGGGTTCCTTACAAAGCTAACCCCCAAGGACCCAAAAGAAAATGGGTACCAAAATCCCCACCTTGTGTATTTGATGTAGGTGCGGGCTCTCACACGACGTGAGATGGATGGTGCCTTGATGGTGGATGAACATGGACATGATGGACTTACTTATTGATGCACCACTATCAAGGAGGTTTGGTGGGACAACCACCATGTTTTGGAGACTTAGAGCATAGTTCTTTGGTTTGGTAACTATCTCTAAACTCCTAGTTTATTTACATGCTTATTCATATATATAATATTTTTTTAGCATATTTATTGGTTTTGTGCTTCATGTGGTAAATACTAGTTTAAATGTAGTTTTTATCAAAACTTGGATGTATACTTGTACAAGTAGTGAGCAACAAATTGATTCATATACGTTTGCACTTCATTGTTCATTTGTACTCACTATATGCACATGTTTAGCCTAGATTTGATGATTCTCTCATTTACACTTGTTTTGCTTATTTTCATGTTTTACTTCATGTATATGTATTTTGTATTCAAATCTAATAAATATACATGTATACCCCATGAGTCATTTGCCTTCATGCAATTTACATTATGGACTCTTTTTATGTTTGGGATATGTATGCATATTGTTAGTTTTGGATAAATCATACATATACCTAGAAGTTTGTTTTAAAATGAAAAATAAATTTTCATGATTTGTTTGATAAAATGATATTTATGTTTAGAGCTTCATTGATTATCTTCATGAAAAATGCTAAACACATAATTCTTGTTCACTCACACTTTAATTGTTTATTCATGACTTTATTTCATGATTCTTTTTTGAGCTTTATCGATTTTGAGTGTCAACTCTTGTGTATTTGGTATGATTCATGAAAAACATATGATTTGTTTCATGTTTTGAAGGATCTTTAACTAGTTTTTCAAAAATTATCTTTAACTAGTTATTATTCTTCATTTGGTGGTGTTTTCACTATAAAAAATATTTTCAAACTTTATTTGTGAAAACCCCTACCTATCCCCTCATGGGAGGATGGATGGGCGAGTATGCCTTGTAAGCTTAATTGAAAAATCTTTTATCTTGAGCATATAAAAGGTGGTAGGTTATGAGTTATATACTTGATCTCAATTGATATTTTTTTGTATATACTCATATTTTGTTTTCTATATATGTATGCTTCATAATTTCCATAATATCAATGCTTATTGGTATTTTCATTTTCATACATATATATGCTTTATTTGTGCTTGATTAAAAATTGGTCTACATATTTAAAGCACACAATTTGTTTATGCTAAGCTTAATTCAAATCTTTATTTTCAATTAATTTCTCAATTGATATTTTAATAAGCTTATGCATTATTTTTAAAATTGGTATTTTTATTGATATCAAAAATGTGCAATAATCTTCATTTAGTATCTATTGATTGCAATTGGTATCAAAATAATTTACAATAATTTTCAAATTGATATCAATATGACTCTATTTTGATTAAAAATTCAAAATTTGTAATGTTTATTTACAATTGTTTATTTACAATGATATCTTAAAATTTGACTATAATTGGTATCGTAAAATTTTGTTGTTTATTTGATATCTTAAAATTTGATTACAAGATATCTCAAAATTTGTTTTATTAAGAAAAATTCAAATTTGTTTTAATGAGAAAATTAAAATGTTTTGATTTGTATTGCCTATATGCAAGGAGAGCTTAACATCTCTTCTACATATATATTCATGTTGAGTGTATCTTATATTGAGGAGCTTGACAACTCTTCTTTATGCGGTACACGTGTGTAGGGGGAGCTTCACATCTCCTCTTATGCATTACATATTATGCGTTATGTGAATTAGGGCTTGTCATCCCTTTTTCATGTAATGTATATATGTAGGGAAGCTAACTTAACGTCTTTCTCTTCATGAATGTATATCGCATATATCCTTTATTGATTTGTTTTATGTCACCCCTTTTTGTTGATTTTTGTTTTGACAAAAAGGGGGAGAAGATTTGTTTTTACTTTAACTCCTTTGTTGATGATTGACAAAAAGGGGGAGAAGTATTTGTGAAGTTTTAATATATATGCATGTTTTTCTTGCTTTATACCTAAAGGGGGAGAAGGATTTATGTTTATGCATATATGTTTTGTTATGCAAATAGGTTCCTTGCTTTATTCCTAAAGGGGGAGAAGGATTTATGTTTATGCATATATGTTTTTTATGCAAATAGGAGAAAAAGAATTTGTGAGTTTTATGCTTGATTGGCATGTTTTATCTCCGTATATTTGCATACATGTTTATGTGCTTCATTGCCATATTTATTATTTATTGTTATGCATGAGTTAAGGAGGAGCTTCCTTGAAGCATTACTTTAATCCATGCATATATAACTTCATGAGTTTTGTCATCATCAAAAAGGGGGAGATTGTTGGCCTAAAGGCCTATCACTCTAGTTTTGATGATGATCAACTCATGTAGTTATAGTACTAATGATCTTGTGTTTAATTAGTGACAGATTCATGATCAAGATCTTAGTAGGTTTGTAGCTTCAACAAAGGATTTAAAGTCAAGTTTTGGAGCTAGCACGGTTTGATTCCAGAGCTTGTGCATAAAGACCACATCAAGTACTCAAGAGGAATCTAGCTCTATGGATCGTATTTGGACCAAGTCAAGAAGATGTGAAGACTTCAAGTGAAGACCTTCAAGATGAAGACTTGTGTCTAGGTTTGTTTTTGTTAAGATTTTGTTTTTAGTTAAAATGTAAAGGATAGAATAGTTAGTAGATTGCTCAAGTATATCTTACACACACACACACACTCTTGATTTAGATAAGTTTTTGTAAAAGAATTTTTATTTTGGAAAAATACAAAAGAGTTTTCTTTTGAAAAATACCGGTTTGGTTTTGGTATTCAAAGTATACATGTGTTGTTAACCAAAACCGTTTTAGAGCTTAAATGTCAAAAACATAGATATTTCACCATGTATGTGTAGTGGATCATATCCATACACTCTATGCTTTAAAAGTTGTTTAAATATCTTGTTTTTGTATTTGGAGAAGTTTTGGAAAAACCAATTTTGGAAAAATACAGTTTTCGTTTTTAGCCAAAATTTCTAAGTTACAAAAATAGCTCAAATTGTTTATAACATGTCTTGATTTTGTGCAAGTATGTTTGATTATCAAAGTATAATATTGAACCTATTTTTGTAGATTTTTCGTGAATTTATGGGATTTTATTTGTGTTAAAATACCAAGTTTTTAATCCCTAAAACATGTCTGGTCTGGCTTCAGCCAGTCGACCGACAGGTTGACCGATCATGAAGTCGGTCGACCGGGCCGGTCGACCGACGTGCACAGGACGTGCACGCCAGCCTTTGCTGGAGGGCCGGTCAACCGACCCGGTCGACCGCCAGAGAGCTTCTGCTCTCTGGAAAGCTCCGGTCGACCTGGCCGGTCGACCGGCAGAGAGACCTGCTCTCTGTTCCAGGGTCTCGGTCAACCGGCCGGTCGACCGCTACCCCAACGATCAGAAATCTGACCGTTGACCGGTCGACTGGGCGGTCGACCGACAGGCCAATCTGGCTCCCAACAGCTAGTTTTTCTAGCCCTATAAATTGGGGCATTTGGGGGCTATTTTCAAAAAGATTTTAAGTGGATTTTTACACCAGTTTTACCTACTCTTTCAAGAAGTTTTCTCCACTTATATTAGAGCCAAATATTTCCAATCAAAAGGGGACATTATCAAGAGTGTTTTCAAAGTGATTTTTCTTGAGTTTTCTTCCACAAATTCCATCCTTATTTTTCTCACAAACACTTGAGCTATCCATTGATATATTTATCCTATAGGAGTGTTATTGTGAGAGTATTTGTTGGTGATCAAAGTGTTTAGATCACCAAGAGTTCTTTCTTGTACTTTGAGGAGGCGGACGGTTGTGTTCGCGGTGTTTCGGGTTCTAGTGAGAACTCGGTGTTTGAGGTGCGGCCTCGGCGAGCTTGTGGGCTTGCGGTGTGTACGGGACTAGAGAGTCCAAGGAGTTTAAGTGTGAACTCGCCTTGTAGGTGTTGCGGCACCGAGTGATCCGGTGGGATCAATTATAGTGGAAATCCTTCAAGTGTGAAGGCGGGGACGTAGAGCAAGGGTGCTCGAACCTAGAAACAAATCTCCCGCGTTTACGATTGCTCTCTCTCTTTGTCTTACTTGTTTATATCTTGCATGCTCTTATTGTGTTTATCTTTATATGCTTGATATACATTTGTGCTCTTATTGTTATATGCTTGGGGATTGTTTGCTAACACTTGTATTTAACCAAGAGAGCCAACGTGGCACCTCAACTCTTATTTAGAGGAATCTTGAGGAGTTAGTCCAGATCCCTTCGCGGGGAATTCTGCTACACTCTTATGTTATACGTGGTGTTTAGTTTAATAAGTTTTAATTAGCATAAATAGTTTTTAATTCCGCATTTAGTGACCATAAGATTAGCCATCACCTATTCACCCCCCCTCTAGGTGATTTACATGTTGGCCCAGAGGCCTTCCACTCTAGTTTTGATGATAATTAACTCATGTAGTTATGTGTACTAATAATCTTGTGATTTTAGTTTCAGATCATTAACTAAGATATTAGTTAGTGATTAGCTTCAACAAGGAGTTTGGAAGCTTTCACATGGTGATTCCAGAGCCCGAGCATTAAGATCATACATAGCACTCATTGGAGTCAAGCTCGGTGAATCACGGAGTTTTGAATCGAGTCGGCTTGGAGACGGCGCTCTACAAGAAGACTTAGGTATCCTAGTTTAGTTTGTGTTTTATATCCATGTGTAAAGATTAGATAGTGTGATATGCTCAAGTTCACAATACACACACGTTTCATGTTTTGGATTCGGTTTTCGGTTTTGGTTTAACCGACTTTAGTTTTCATGAATAGTTAGATCAAAACAAGTTTAAATGGTTTATGTATAGTAGATTCATTCTATATACATGCATGCTTAATTTCTTAGACAAACTTATTTTGACTTACCTATTCATGTGGTTTGGTGTTTTGTATTTTTAACAAAACATTATTTTGGAATTAAAGACAAAAACTATGATATGTATATGTTTCATGTATATTGGACCTATGTCCGTATGCAACATGCCGAAAAGTGTTTTGTATTTTTAACAAAACATTATTTTGGAATTAAAGACAAAAACTATGATATGTATATGTTTCATGTATATTGTACCTATGTCCATATGCAACATGCCTAAAAGTGTTTAAGTATCATGTTTTTGTATTTGAATGAGTTTGAAAAAATCAGATTTCTTATTGAAAAATCTAAGTTTGGTAAAATACAGTTTTTGATTTTTGATAAAATTCATAAGACACAAAAATAGCCCATAATGTTTGAAATTTGTGTTAAAATTTTTCACACAAGTTTATATTTCAATGTAGAATGATAAAACTATTTTTGTAGATTTTTAGAAGTTTTATGGATTTTTTAGATTTATTTTAAACCCAGTTTTCTGACCCAGAACCCAGCCTGCCAGGCTCTGGCGGTCGACCGACCGGTCAACCGTACCCCAGAGTCGGTCGACCGGGCGGTCGACCGACGTGCACAAGCCTATGCACGTTAGCCAGGCACTTGGGCCGGTCGACCGAGCGGTCGACCGGGCCAGGGAGCTTTGCTCTCTGGTTTTGGGCGGTCGACCGGGCGGTCGACCGGTTTCTTCCAACGGTCAAAAATATGACCGTTAGCGGTTGACCGGTCGGTCGACCGCCAGCCGCCAGGACTGACAAACAGTCCCAACGGCTAGTTTTTTGTAGTGGGCTATTTAAGCCCCATTTGTATGGGTTTTTCTCTAAGATTTTTAGAGCTAAAAATTCCTACTCTCTAGTGTTTATTCCAGCAAGTTTTCAAAAGGTTTTTGGTGCTTAAAGAGTTCATCTCTATTTGTTTCAAAAAGGGTTTGGAAAATTGAAGAAAAAGAAAAGCTTTGGGATTAGGTTTTTGATCATCATTGTATTCTATCCTAGTTATTTTCCCAATAGTTTTCCTTGAGCTTTTACTTTCCAAACTTTTGGTTTTCCACTTGAGCTAATCACTCTATCCTATTCTATAGGATCATTTATTTTGTGGGAAAAGGAATTGGTTTGTGGTTGAGATATACCACTTATTGTACCCTCCTTGATTTGTTGGTTGCTCCCTCTTTGGTAGAGGTTGAGGTTGTGGTTTATTCCTTCTTGGTGAGGTGGAGTTGGTTGGTGTTTGTATCCCTCTTTGGTAGAGGTGGATTGTGCTTGTATCCCTCTTCGGTAGAGGTGGATTTGATTGTATTGGTGGAGTTTGGTACTCCAATCTTCGGTAGACCCTTTGTATTGCCTCGGTGGAGGTTGTATTGGTTGAGAGAGGAGTTCGGTACTCCTAGTGGATTGGAAATCCTTCTCGGTGAAGGCGGGGACGTAGAGCTTGGTGCTCGAACCTCGAAATACATCTTCTTGTTTGCGTTTGATCATTTGACTCTCAACCCTCTCTCTCTCTCTCTCTCTCTCTTTATTTGTGTATTGCATCATCCATATTGTCATATCTTATATGCTTGTGTTGTGCCTTGTATCTAATCATATTGCTCATCACATATTATATGCTTGGATTGTTTGTGTGTGCCTTATTTGTGCCTAACCACGAGAGCTTCATATAGCACCTCAACTCTTATTCAGAGGAATCAAGAGGAGTTAGTCCAGAGCCCTCACAGGGAATTCGGCTACACTCGTTGGTTGCACTAAGTGTAGTTGCAAATTATTTTTAATTTCCGCATTTAGTTCATTAGATTAGCGGTACACCTATTCACTCCCCTTCTAGGTACTTATAGTAATGTCAATAAAGCCGGTGAAATCTTCAGAGGCTGCCCGTCTGCCAGGAGTGATTGAGGCCGAGAATGAATTCGTGGCTGAGCTAGTCGATAGCTTTTATAAGGGCTTGAAGCGATCCATCAAATTTAATTTTGAAAGGCTCGACTACCTCATTCTCTGCTCTTAAGGTAGTCATCTCCCGAAGTATTTAGAGTATCCGAGACTTTAGAAGGGATAACCAGGCCGTTGCACTGGAACTTCTAGTAGACCAACTTGAGAGGGATGTAGACGAATGGCGCCGTCTTAGCCATTCGGACCTGGAGTCTTCGGTTAGCGAGCAGCTTGCGCACCTTGTTGATCAAATGCATGAAGCCTATCTTGTCACTCAGGAAGCTGCTAAGGCCATTTCTTCTTACTTGAAGTCCTTGGAAACAAGGAAGGTAGAGCTCGGGGACGCCATAGATGCTTCTAACAGTGCTCTTCTTGACGCTGAAGATAAAATTGAAAAGGCCAAGGAGATGATCAGGAAGAATCTTCTCTTATCCAAGGCTGAACCAGTGCGTCTTGAAGAGACTGCGCGGCTTGAGCAACTTAAGGCTCAGAGCGATGAACTCTCGCGGCGGGAGTTAGCTCAGAGGGCAACCTTGGTTGAAGTTGAGCTCGCTTAGCCCAGACGGCGAGCTTTAATGAGGCTGAGCTGAGATCGCAGACGCTTGTCCGGGCTGCTAATAATAGGAAGACAAGGCTGGCCTTTCTTGAAGAACGGATTAAATCTTATGAAGCACCCTTATAGCTTGTAATATATGTGCCTTCATGTATCCCTTCTTTTCAGAATCAATGAAAGTAATCTTGTTTTGACTTCCCTGTCGTATTTCCAACTTGTTTTATCTTTTGAATTGTCGCTTTCAAGTTGCATTGAAGCCATTTGATAAAATAGTCCTTACTGGACTGAATAATGAGACTTGGCTATCTGCCGGTTCAGAGGTCGCAATGACGTAACCGGTTGAGAAGCCACCAAGCTCGAAAGTAGTCCTTGTCGGGCTAAAAAAAGTGAGACTTGGCTATCTGCCGGTTCAGAGGTCGCAATAACGTAACGGTTGAGAAGCTACTAAGCTCGAAAGTAGTCCTTGTCGGACTAAAAAGGTGAGACTTGGCTATCTGCCGGTTCAGAGGTCGCAATGACGTAACGGTTGAGAAGCCACCAAGCTCGAAAGTAGTCCTTGTCGGACTAAAAAGCTGAAACTTATCTTTTGTAAATGTCAACAAGTTTGAGGGTAGTCCTTGACGGACTGAAAGGTGAGACTTGTCTTTTGTAAATGTCAACAAGTTTGAGGGTAGTCCTTGACGGACTGAAAGGTGAGACTTGTCTTTTGTAAATGTCAACAAGCTCGAAGGTAGTCCTTGACGGACTGAAACTTGTCTTTTGTTAATGTCAACAAGTTTGAGGGTAGTCCTTGACGGACTGAAACTTGTCTTTTGTAAATGTCAACAAGTTTGAGGGCAGTCCTTGACGAACCGAAAAGGTGAGACTTGTCTTTTGTAAATGTCAACAAGTTTGAGAGTAGTCCTTGACGGACTGAAACTTGTCTTTTGTAAATGTCAACAAGTTTGAGGGTAGTCCTTGACGGACCGAAAAGGTGAGACTTGTCTTTGTAAATGTCAACAAGCTCGAAGGTAGTCCTTGACGGACTGAAACTTGTCTTTTGTAAATGTTAACAAGTTTGAGGGTAGTCCTTGACGGACTGAAAGGTGAGACTTGTCTTTTGTAAATGTCAACAAGCTCGAAGGTAGTCCTTGACAGACTGAAACTTGTCTTTTGTAAATGTCAACAAGTTTGAGGGTAGTCCTTGACAGACTGAAACTTGTCTTTTGTAAATGTCAACAAGTTTGAAAGTTTGATGGGATTTGGAAAAAGGTCTCGTTTTCATTGCGAAAAACGAGGAGATCACTGTCATAGGTTTAATGTTAACGTAACAACGAAATGGATGGAAAGATCTGTATATGTGGTCTTACCATTCTATGGATGATAATTGGTAAGTGATTTTGGAGAGGGAATCAAATGGGAACAGGTCCCTTAGGATTTTTAGCAAATCCCCAGCTGTCAACGGGTTTGATATACTTTTACCAACTACCGTTTGAGTCGGACTAGCCATGCTATTCCCTTCAGCATGATGAGTTGTCGAGGACTTATGTTGGGCTTAAAGACCAACATTTTCCTCTATCCTTAACCGTTAAGGATGTTGAATCATTTGGTTAACGTATGTGTAACCTTGATTCTCCTTTGAGATAAACAATGTATGACCAGGTTCCTACTGGTTTATAGTTGCATGATCTCGTTGGAGGAAGAGAGAGGCTCTCTTTGCGTGTACCTTGGATATGAAGGTCATGATCAGAGGTGTAGTGTTAACTTGATCATGAGAAGGATCCTTAATCAAGGATAATACTTCTTTAAGAACTTGCCATTGATCGGCATCATGAGTAAATCGCCATCTGAAGTCATAAGGCGGTATGCTCCATTTGAATAAACTGTTTTTATTACAAACGGTCCTTCCCATTTAGGCTGAAATTTACCTTTGGTTTTGTGCGTCATGATCATCGGTCGTCTGACGGCTAAAACCAAATCTCCTTTCTGGAAGACCCTTTATTTGACCTTCTTATTGAAGGCTTTTAAGATTCGAGCTTGATACAACTCGATATGCTGCTGAGCTTGTAGTCGCTTCTCATCTACGGCTTCGAGCTCTTGAAGACGCAACCGATCATTGTCTTCTGATATGATTTTAGTGGTCAGAGCCACTCGTAATGACGGCATCTGGATTTCCAATGGAATGACTGCTTCACACTCGTACACCAGGGAAAAAGGCGTATTGCCTGTAGAGGTCCGAACCGTGGTTCGGTAGGCCCAAAGACATTGACCAAGCTTTTCGTCCCAATCTCGCTTATTCAAGGAGACGAACTTCTTGAGTAACTTGATGATTGTTTTGTTGAATGCTTCCGCCAAGCCATTCGCGGCGGGATTATAGGCAGTTGAAGTAACATTCTGAATTCGGTATTTATCGTAAAACCGATAGAATACCTGGCTTATGAATTAGGGACCGTTATCATGGATGATCCGCCTCGGGACACCAAATCGATTGATGACATGGTGTTTGATGAAATTCACCATGTTAGAAGTTTTGACTTCTACCAGTGGTATGGCTTCTGCCCATTTTGAAAAGTAATCGGTTATTGCCAGGATAAACCGGTGACCTCTTGTTGAAGAGGGGCTGATTGGCCCTACGACATCGATTCCCCATGCTTCAAATGGCCATGAAGCAACAGTTGGGTGGAGCAACTCTGGAGGTTGGTGTATGAAGTCCGCATGAATCTGGCACGCTTTACACCTCCGTGCATATTGGATGGCATCGGTTATCATGGTTGGCCAATAGTATCCAAGCCTATGCAATCTGTCTTTAAGTTTTGGACCTGGCTGATGAGCTCCGCAAATGCCGTCGTGTGCTTCTTTAATCACTTTCTGAGCCTCTGAATTGGAAAGGCAACGGAGGAGGACATCGTCATATGAACGACGGTAAAGTGTCTTCAGAATTGGATCGTAGTAGAAACGGAGAGACCTTCGTCTGATGGATGCCGCTTCTTTAGGATCGTCTGGCAGCAGACCATGTAAAGTATAGTCGATAAGAGAAAATCGCCAATCTCTCGGTTCAAGATCCGTCGAGACATTATAGGCTTCTCGGGTTCTTAACATATGCTTAGAGCATACAAGGTGTCGAGTTGCCACTGTGAGGTGATACTCGGTGTCGACTGGCAGGGCTAGTGTTGTTGCTAATGCAGCAAGAGCGTCCGCCTTGGTATTCTGAGATCGAGACACGTGCCCGATGTAGAAACCTTCAAAGAGATTAGCTAATTCGATGATTGTGTGATAATAAGGCACCAAGTCTTCGTGACGGACCTCATATTCGCGTTTAACCTGATTGATAATCAGTTTTGAATCGCCGTAAGCTTCGAGGTAGCGTACCCCCATTCCATGGGCGAGCTGAAGGCCAATAAGTAGAGCATTATATTCCGCTATATTGTTAGAGCATGATTCTGTTAGAGAAAACGCTCTGGGAAGGACATGATTCTGTTAGGAGATAAACACAACCCCCACTCCGGCAATGGTCCTGCCTTTAGGACCTATTCGAGATGCTCCATCGAAGAACATCTGCCAAACTTCATCCTCTGAAGTTACATTAGACTCGAAGACTCCGGCAATGGTCCTGCCTTTAGGACCTATTCGAGATGCTCCATCGAAGAACATCTGCCAAACTTCATCCTCTGAAGTTACATTAGACTCGAAGACTTCATCCGGAATATCTTCGTGAAGTTTTGAGTTCCCGGGACTGGATGAGCAGCCAAGAACTCTGCAAGGGCCTGACCTTTAACCGCCTTTTGAGGGATAAAGATCATGTCGTATTGAGACAAAAGAAGCGCCCATTTAGCTAATCTCGAATTCAATGATCTTGGCTTCGTTATGAGAAGACGCAAAGGATTCACTCTGGAGATGACATGTATGGTTTGGCCAACCAAATAATGTTGTGTCTTCTGAACGGCAAAGACAAGAGCTAAGCACTTCTTCTCGATAGGATTATAGCGAGATTCCGCCCCTATCAGAGTCCTGCTCAGATAATAAATGGCCTGTTTGTGACCATAGTCGTCTTCTGAGCGAGGAGGGCACCAAGAGAATGGTCCATAGCTTTTACATAAAGCAAGAATGGTTTTCCTGCTGTGGGAGCTACTAAGACTGGAGGTTTTGTGAGATATCTCTTGATGTCTTCATAAGCTTCCTGACAAGCTTGATCCCATACGAAGGAAGCACCCTTTTTCATGAGTCGGGTGAACGGTTAACAGCGGCCTGAGAGATTTGCGATGAATCTTCTAATATAAGCCAGTCTGCCTTGCAAGTCTCTAAGCTCTTTGAGATTCCTCGGTGGATGCATGCTCTGAATGGCTTTGACCTTGTCTGGGTCAAGATGAATTCCTTTTGATGTAACAATAAACCCAAGAAACTTGCCACTCGAAACTCCCAAGAAGGATTTTGTCAGATTCATTTTCAGTTGATGAGCCCACATTATATCGAACATCGTTCTCAAGTCACGAAGATGGCCATCCTTGTTGCGGCTTTTGACAGCAATGTCGTCGACATAGCATTCTACTGTTTTTCAGAGATGATCGCGGAAGATTGTACTCTTTGCTCGCTGATAGGTTGCTCCGGCGTTCTTCATCCCGAAGGGCATCACGTTGTAGCAGTATACCCCCAAGGGTGTTTGGAACGATGTATGCTTCTCGTCATCGGGGTACATTTTGATCTGATTGTACTCTGAAAAACCATCCATAAAAGACATTCTTTCGAATCTACATGTATTGTCAATCATGACATCGGTGATGGACAGTGGGAATTCGTCTTTAGGACATGCTATATTTAGATCACGGTAGTCGATGCAGATCAGTATCTTCCCATTCTTCTTGAGGACGGGAACGATATTAGCAACCCAATCTGGATGTTGTTCCTCCCGTATGAAGCCACATGCAATGAGCTTATGGACTTTGGCTTCAATAGCCTCTATAATGTTCGGGCGGAACCGACGTTGCTGTTGCTTGACTGGCTTGGTGTCGGGTTTGATATTCAGACGATGCATGGCTACTTGTAGATCAAGTCCTGGCATGTCTTCGTAGTTCCATGTGAAGACGTCTATATACTCCTTCACGAGTATTATCAATTCTTCCTTTTCTGTAACTGATAAGCTTTTACTTATAAAGATGAGCTTAGGGTGATCTTGACTACCCAAGTTGTCCTGCATCATCCTGTCTTCGGTAGGTGATTCGCGCAGTTCGAATCTCTTTTCCCATTGGAGATCTAATTGCTGAGCCCATGGTTCTCCATCAGTAGCTTCTGTTGGCTCCACTTGACTGCTTGAAGTCATATTAACAGTGAGATTCTCGAACATCACTCCTGTTGGCCCAAAAGGTTACACTCTCCATTTATTGAGTTTTGATGATGACAAACCAAATTAGTGCTATTTGGTACTAATGAGTTTGTTTAAGATAAGTTTCAGGTTAGTACCACATTTGGAGGCCATTGCTTAGCTATTGCAACAACTTCTAGGTTTTATGAAGCAAAGAAGGCATATTGCATATCAAGGAAGGAATATAGAAGAAGGGGCTCTAGCAAGGCATAGCATGGCTCAAGACTTGAAGATTGCTCAACAAGATTTGTTTTTAGTTTTATAGGTTTAGAGTTTTGTTAAAGAATAGTGAATAGGTTTGAAGCTCAATCACACACGTTTTTGCGCACATATTGTTTCTAAGATGATTTTCTATAAAATGTACAAAAATATTTTGATACAAAATCCTCTGCCTACAAATCAATTTTTATGTTTTATACTTAGTACTATTTAAAGATATTTTTCATAAAAATCAAAATCTTTTCAAAATTGTGTTTCAAACTCATCTTTTGTCCTGAGCCGGTCGACCGCACCAGTCGACCGTGCCTGTGTCAGTCTTGTCCGGTCGACCAGACAAGTCGACTGAGGTTCTGGCAGATGCACGTATCAGTGTGCATGTTTGCCGGTCGACCGGGCGGTCGACCTGACTGTTGTGGCTTTGCTCTCGGGTTTGTTGGGTCGACCGGGCGGTCGACCGTATGCCTGCAACGGCTCTATTTTTGTATAGGCGGTCGACCGACCGGTCGACCGGACTAGCCGTTGAACAGTAAACGGCTATTTTCTAGGCTATTTTAAATTTTGTCTTTTTGTGTTTAAAATTGGTTTAAGGGATATATTTCAAACCTAATACTCTCTGATTAATCCTAATTATGTTTTATCCCTTAACCCTAGCCCTCTCCTATAAATAGGGGTGTTTGGGGAGAGATTGTTAACAACAATTATTACAAGAAAAATTCAAAAGTTTAAGGCATTCAAAAAAGCTTTGTTTCTTGGTTTTTGTGCTGAAATTCTCTCTCATTTTCTGAAGTGTTTTTGAAATTCTCTCTGATTTAATTTTCTTTCTTCACTTACAACAAGAGTTTCATTCCTACTCATTGTTCTCTAAGGACCTTTTGTAAGGGAAGAGACTTTTGAAAGAGAGAGTTTGTGGTCTTTTGACTACTCAGAAATTGCTTGTAATTGAGATTGTGGAGTTGGGTACTCCGGTGTAATTGTGATTTCTTTGTGATAGTGGAAGTAGCTAGAATCCTTCTGGGGAAGGCGGGGAGTAGAGCTGGGTGCTCGAACCTCGATAACATATCCTTGTGTTTGCGTTTGGTTTACATTCTTGCACTCCTTACTTTACTTTACTTGCACTTATTACTTGCTCATCATCATCATTGCTATATTTACTTGCTTTCATTCATCTTGTGAATCTTGTTGGGTGATTGTTACATCTTAATTTTTAATTTGTCCATTGATTAGCATTATCACCTATTCACCCCCCCTCTAGGTGATTTTCAATTGGTATCAGAGTTTGGACTCTAGGTTTTGGCTTAACATCCATAGAGAGATCCTTAAAATTTGCTAATCAACATTTTCATTCATACACTAGTAAACATGGCCGATAACATTAAAACCCCTCCTAAATTTGATGGACTTAATTTTCCTATTTGGAAGGTTAGGATGACTATATTTTTGCAATCTTTGGGTAGCTTAGTGGCCAAGTCCTTGACCAAACCCTATGTAGCACCCGATAGTGATGAGAGCACTTGGACCAACTTCAACTTTAGAGAATATGAGGCTAATTCCAAGGCCCAAAACTCCTATTAACCGCCTTGAATGAGGATGACCTTACACGGGTAATTCATTGCCAATCCGCCTATGAGATTTGGCAACATTTATTGGTCACACACGAAGGGGCTTCACAAGTCAAGAGAGCTAAGATAGATCTCTTGAGGTCCCAATATGAGTCATTTAAAATGATTGATGATGAGTCCATTGATAGTATGATTACAAGATTTACTAAAATCACTAATGGTCTTTCTTCCTTAGGTGATGACATCTCCAACGATCAAAAGGTGCGGAAAGTGATTCGGGCTCTTCCGTCTTCATGGGAGATAAAGGCCACCACCTTAAAAGAATTGAACGACAAGGACGAGATGGACCTCATTAGTCTCATTGGGAACCTAAAGACCCATGAGATGGAGAAGAAGGCAAGAGAAGAGGCCACTACTTCAAAGAAGAAATCCATAGCCTTCAAGACTTCATCCACCAATGATGACGATGAAGAAGACGAAGAAGAAGATGAGGAGCTAACTCTACTTGTGCGGAACGTCAAGAGGTTGTACCGGAAAAACACGCTCAACTTTCGGAGAAAATTTGAAGGCAAAGAGGAGAGAAGGATCATTTGCTACAATTGCCGCAAACCCGGACATATCATGGCGGATTGCCTGGAGTTTAAGAAGAAGATGACTTCCTCCTTCAAGCCAAAGAAGCCGGAGGAAAAGAAAGCATACAAGGCAACGTAGGATTCGGAAAGCGAGTCCGAAGAAGAGGTTGATACGGCAAACATGTGTTTCATGGAAAACACTCCAAAGGTAACCTCTCCATCTCTTGATGATGAAGATGATGAGTTAAGTAAGGAAGTTCTTGTACATGCTTTTGTTGAACTTTTCGAAACTTATGATAACAAGAAACTTGAATGCTTAAAATTGCAAAAGGAAGTTGCATTTCTTAAAAATCAACTTGCTATGGTTTCTAAAGAAAAGGATGATATTTCTTCTAATCTTATTTCTATTCAAAATGAGTTTAATGCCTACAAGGTTTCTTGTAAGGGAAAATCTCCTATTGTTGATGAAAAAGAAATTTCCTCTTTAAAAACTAAAATGGTTGATTTTGAAAAAGTTTTGAAAGATTGTGCTTTTAACACTAAGAAACTTGAAGAAAAGTTTTCCAAAAAGCACACCTCTCATGCTAAAAATTCACATGCTCACACTACACATGCTAAATCTTTTCATGCTCACAACTCTCATGCTCACAAATCACACACTCATTATGCTTTCAAATATGGTAGAGTATAAAGATGCACATATTGTGGTAAAAATGGACATTTAGCTAAATTTTGCTATGACCAAGTTAATAGATCAAATAATCTTGTTTGGGTTAATGAAACTAACCCTCTAGGACCCAAGAAAATGTGGGTACCAAAATCAAGACCTAAATTATTTGATGTAGGTACACACCAAGGCCCCAAGACGTAGGGAGCGGTGGTACCTTGATAGTGGTTGTTCAAGACACATGACGTGGGATATCAACAACTTCACAACCCTATCAAGGTACATGGAAGGTGGCTCCGTCACCTTCGGGGATGACTCCAAAGGAACTATCATCGGTATAGGTAACATTCAAATTGGTGCATCTCCTATTATAGAGAATGTTGTTTTAGTAGATGGTTTAAAACATAATTTGCTTAGCATTAGTCAACTTTGTGACCGTGGACTTAAAGTTGTTTTTGATGATTCTTCTTGCAAAATTTTTGATGTTAAATCCGATGTTTGTATTCTTACCGGTTTTCGTGACAATAATGTTTATATCATTGACATGCTTAATTTAGATTGTTCTACTAAATGCTTGAATGCTTTTGATGAAAATTCTTGGCTTTGGCATAGAAGATTAGGACATGCATCTTTTGACCATCTTGCTAGAATTAATTCTAAGGATTTAGTAAAGGGTATACCTTGCTTGAAGTTTGAGAAAGACCGCATTTGTGGTGCGTGCCAACTTGGGAAACAAACCAAGTCTTCCTTCAAACCAATTAAGGATATCATGACTACTAGGCCCTTAGAACTAATTCATATGGATCTTTTTGAACCAATACAAACTAAAAGTTTAAATGGTAGTAGATTTGCATTTGTTTTAGTTGATGATTTTTCCCGTTTCACTTGGGTTTTCTTCTTGCAAAATAAAGATCAAAAATTTTCTCATTTCAAAATTTTTTGAAAAAGGGTTGAAAAAGAAAAAGGTTTTTCGATTTTGAGAATAAGGAGTGATAGAGGTGGTGAGTTTGTTAACCAACTCTTCATGACTTATTGTGATGAAAAGGGAATCAAGCATGAAATGTCTTGTCCTAAGACTCAACAACAAAATGGAGTAGTGGAAAGGAAAAATAGAACACTTCAAGAGATGGCTAGGACAATGATAAGTGAATATGACCTCCCTCAATATTTATGGGCCGAGGCCGTAAACACCGCATGCTATATTTCAAATCGTATTTATGTGTGTAAGAATTCTTCCAAAACATCTTTTGAAATGTATCATTCTAGAAAACCTAATGTTGCATATTTTAAAGTTTTTGGATGCAAGTGTTTTGTTTTAAATACTAAGGAGAATTTGGGTAAATTTGATGCTAAGGCTTATGAAGCTATCTTTGTTGGATATTCTTCTACTAGCAAAATATATAGAGTATTTAATAGATCTTCACTTACTATTGAAGAAACCATGCATGTTAAGTTTGAAGAATCTAATGTGGTTGTTGAGAATGTTGTAGAGATTGAACCATTAGGTGAAGACATGGAGAGACTATCCTTGAAAGACTCACCCGCTCAAGAAGAAAAGCAAGAATCAATTGGTGATGTTCAAGAGGATAAAGAGGAAAGCTCTCAACCGCTTCCTAAAGATTGGAGATACGCTACAAATCATCCTAAGGAGCTCATCTTGGGTGATGCATCTAAAGGAGTCACAACGCGCTCCAAACTCCATGACCTATGTGGTAACTTTGCTTTCATTTCTCATTTTGAACCCAAAGGCATTCTCGAAGCTGAGACGGACCCATATTGGTTGCTTGCCAAGCAAAAGGAACTCAATCAATTTGAGCGCAACCAAGTTTGGCATCTTGTTCCTAAGCCCCACGATAGACCAATAATTGGTACTAAGTGGATCTTTAGAAACAAGATGGATGAGTCCGGAAATGTCATTAGGAATAAAGCTAGGTTAGTGGCCCAAGGTTACACTCAAGTTGAGAGAATTGACTTTGAAGAAACCTTTGCACCCGTAGCACGGCTTGAAGCCATACGGATGACACTAGCTTTTGCATCTTTCAAAAATTTTAAACTTTTTCAAATGGATGTGAAAAGTGCATTTTTGAATGGTTTTATTAATGAAGAAGTTTATGTTTCTCAACCTCCCGGTTTTGTTGATCATGTTCATCCCGATTTTGTTTTCAAACTTGATAAAGCTTTATATGAATTGAAACAAGCTCCTAGAGCTTGGTATGAAAGGCTTTCTAGTTTTCTAATTTCAAATGATTTGTTAAAGACAAAGTAGACACAACTCTATTTACTAAGCATGTTGATAATGATATATTAATTGTGCAAATTTATGTAGATGATATAATTTTTGGTTCTACTAATGAGCTTTTATGCAAGGATTTTGAAAAGGTCATGCAACTTGAATTTGAAATGTCTTCAATGGGTGAGCTCAATTTCTTCCTTGGACTCCAAATCAAGCAATTGCAAAACGGGACGTTCATAAGTCAAGCCAAGTACGCAAAGGAACTCGTAAAGAAGTTTGGACTTGAAGGCTCAAAGACTTGCAACACTCCCATGGCAACTACAACCAAGCTTGATAAAGATGACCAAGGTAAAGATGTTGATATTAAATTATATAGAAGCATGATAGGAAGTCTTTTATATTTAACGGCAAGTAGGCCGGATATCATGTTTAGTGTGTGTCTTTGTGCTAGATTTCAATCGTGTCCTAAAGAGTCCCATCTTAGTGCGGTAAAACGCATTATTCGTTATATTAAGGGCACTATTGGGATGGGTCTATGGTATCCGAAAACCGGAGATTTCTCAATGACGAGTTATTCGGATGCCGACTATGCGGGTTGTAGAGTAGATGGAAAGAGTACTAGTGGGACATGTCAATTTCTTGATAATTGTCTTGTTTCATGGTCCTCTAGGAAACAAAATTCCGTAGCACTCTCAACCGCCGAGGCGGAGTATGTTGCCGCGGGGGCTTGTTGTGCACAAGTCCTTTGGATGAAACATACTCTCCTTGATTTTGATTTGCATTTTGATCATATAAAAATATTTTGTGATAATACTAGTACTATACACATGACTAAGAATGCAAATCAACATAGTAAGACCAAGCACATTGAGATTAGATATCACTTTCTTAGAGATCATTTTGAGAAAGGAGATATAGATATTGATTATGTTTCTACGGATTTGCAACTAGCCAATATTTTCACTAAACCTCTTGATTTTGCTAGATTTTCGTTTATTTGTGGAGAACTTAATGTTTGTATTATTGATTAAACATGTGATTCCTAACCCTTTTTGATGTATGACAAAAAGGGGGAGAATAAGTTAGTGCATGATAAAAATAAATTTATATGGTCTTGGTTCCATATGAGTTTATATGAGTTTATATATGTTTTTGTTGTCTTGTTTTGTTTTCATGCGTTTTGAGAATTCTTGTGTTTTGTTAGTATCAAGAAAATAACATGTGATTTTCATTATTGTTTCAATTGGTTTAAATTGGTATCAAGAGCATATATGTTTTTATGTTTTCAACGAATTCTTGTGTTTTGAGGTTAAATGTCTTCTTTATATAGCATAATTTGAGGGGAGTTTTCTCCTCCCCTATATTTTTATCTTGTAGCCTATTTGTTTTGTCATCATCAAAAATGGGGAGATTGTTGGCCCAAAAGGTTACACTCTCCATTTATTGAGTTTTGATGATGACAAACCAAATTAGTGCTATTTGGTACTAATGAGTTTGTTTAAGATAAGTTTCAGGTTAGTACCACATTTGGAGGCCATTGCTTAGCTATTGCAACAACTTCTAGGTTTCATGAAGCAAAGAAGGCATATGCATATCAAGGAAGGAATATAGAAGAAGGGGCTCTAGCAAGGCATAGCATGGCTCAAGACTTGAAGATTGCTCAACAAGATTTGTTTTTAGTTTTATAGGTTTAGAGTTTTGTTAAAGAATAGTGAATAGGTTTGAAGCTCAATCACACACGTTTTTGCGCACATATTGTTTCTAAGATGATTTTCTATAAAATGTACAAAAATATTTTGATACAAAATCTTCTGCCTACAAATCAATTTTTATGTTTTATACTTAGTACTATTTAAAGATATTTTTCATAAAAATCAAAGTTTTTTCAAAATTGTGTTTCAAACTCATCTTTTGTCCTGAGCCGGTCGACCGCACCAGTCGACCGTGCCTGTGTCAGTCTTGTCCGGTCGACCGGACAAGTCGACCGAAGTTCTGACAGATGCACGTATCAGTGTGCATGTTTGCCGGTCGACCGGGCGGTCGACCTGACTGTTGTGGCTTTGCTCTCGGGTTTGTTGGGTCGATCGGGCGGTCGACCGTATGCCTGCAACGGCTCTATTTTTGTATAGGCGGTCGACCGACCGGTCGACCGAACTAGCCGTTGAACAGTAAACGGCTATTTTCTGGGCTGTTTTAAATTTTGTCTTTTTGTGTTTAAAATTGGTTTAAGGGATATATTTCAAACCTAATACTCTCTGATTAATCCTAATTATGTTTTATCCTTTAACCCTAGCCCTCTCCTATAAATAGGGGTGTTTGGGGAGAGATTGTTAACAACAATTATTACAAGAAAAATTCAAAAGTTTAAGGCATTCAAAAGAGCTTTGTTTCTTGGTTTTTGTGCTGAAATTCTCTCTCATTTTCTGAAGTGTTTTTGAAATTCTCTCTGATTTAATTTTCTTTCTTCACTTACAACGAGAGCTTCATTCCTACTCATTGTTCTCTAAGGACCTTTTGTAAGGGAAGAGACTTTTGAAAGAGAGAGTTTGTGGTCTTTTGACTACTCAGAAATTGCTTGTAATTGAGATTGTGGAGTTGGGTACTCCGGTGTAATTGTGATTTCTTTGTGATAGTGGAAGTAGCTAGAATCCTTCTGGGGAAGGCGGGGAGTAGAGCTGGGTGCTCGAACCTCGATAACATATCCTTGTGTTTGCGTTTGGTTTACATTCTTGCACTCCTTACTTTACTTTACTTGCACTTATTACTTGCTCATCATCATCATTGCTATATTTACTTGCTTTCATTCATCTTGTGAATCTTGTTGGGTGATTGTTACATCTTAATTTTTAATTTGTCCATTGATTAGCATTATCACCTATTCATCCCCCCTCTAGGTGATTTTCAACTCCCACGCTGATATCTGAGTCCCACTCGGAAGAAGAGGCGGAATATGATGGAATTGGTTCGTCGTCTTTGCATTGAACCGTTGCTGGCGATGTGGGTGTAAAGTATCCTAACCCCCTGCGTGTATTATCATAGTAGTTTGCAGGTTTCCCTTTTAGCACAAAATTACGCAGCAAACTACGCCTTCCTTTTTCGAAATTCAGGCCTTCCCCATGCTTTAGGTCGTACCCCATTTTCTTCATAATATGGCGTGCTGGTCGTGCGTAATGGAAGAATTGTGGGGTGTCCGAGTCTGAACTTGAAATTATGGTTGTGGACCCTCGTGGTTGGGTTCTACCGAAAATTATCGATGATTGACCTTCTTTGGATGGAGGGATCACTAAAGTGGCCCCTTCTATAGATTCCACGGGTGTACAGGATGCACTCGGTCTATGTAAAGGCATGTGTAGAGAGCTATCGATGACGGATTCAAACAACCCAACACTCGCAGGATAATCAAAAGAAATATTATCATTAATTACCCACTCGCCCTCATCTTCAGAAGGAGCGTTACAATGGGGATTATTAAGACATGCTATAATTGGTTCGCCAATCAAAATGGCTGGCATGCCTACTTCAGATTCTGAATCCGCCTCATTGCCACTATCATCATCATCTGGCAATGCTTCTTTGGATGTTTCACCGGTCTCTTGATACAGGAGAGCGTCAGTGAAGTAATTTTCCACCCCTTTGAATGGTTGCTTCTCAGCGAAGACAGTTCGTACTGTCGCGTCATCTTCTACATATTTAAAGCACTGGTGCAGAGTGGAGGGAACGATCCAGTTAGCGTGGATCCACGGTCGTCCTAGCAGCAAGTTGTATGATGTGTCAGCGTCAATGACATAGCACGTCACTTCTGACTTCAGGCCCCGATTCGGCAACGGAGTCGAATTTTCCCAAGTGGATGACTACTCCGGGCATTGAAACCGTATATTGTAGTAGTGGTTGCGGATAACCTATATAGTGGTATACCGAGGAAGTAGAGGAGCCTTTTGGGGATGATGCTGAGCGCAGACCCCGGATCAACCTGTACCCTTTCAATGCATGTTGAACCGATGTAGCCGATGTAGTACAGAGGTCGATCGTGCTTGTTATCCTTGAGAAGCATATCTTCCGTTGTGAAGGTAATAGCGAGCGCCTTTGATTGTGCGTGATGGCATTCAGGGCACGGAGACTGAGCGTCATCTTTAGGGGTCTCTGGCATATATGTCAGGAATGATTCTGAATTAGCCAGGGCATCCCTGAGTGCTTCTCTTGTCTCTTTTGAGAGACGAAGTAGCTCGTGTATAGTAATACGAGTCGGGATATTAGCCAATTGGGCCAATATGTCAAAACGAAAGGGCGTGTCAAGCTCCGGGCCTGAAGGCTTCTTCAGGACATGGTCAAACCGGACTTCCTTAGGCTTCTCTTTTCCCTTGGTTGGAATCAAAGCAGGTGTTGGTACTTGTACTGACGTCGTTTGCTGTTGTGTCTCGTCAGTAGCTCTCTTATACTGCTTTAAGTATGATTTTCCGGATTGAGTACCCGTCGGCTGAGGTACATCGGCCTGCATCGCGCAAACGTGCTTTTCTTCTTCAGAATCACTGAGAGAAGCTGATGTGGCATTGTTATCGTCTGGCAGAATGGAGATGACATTGCAAGATTTGCCCTTCAACTTGGACTTCTTTGAATCCCGCTGTACGTCTTGGACTAGGTCTGGGTGTATCCACATGACTTCCACTGTCTCCAATGTCAAAGGAACAAGAACTCTATTATCCTGAGCTTTAGCCCCAGGATGTTTGACTTCCAGACGTGGCGCAGGGACTGGATAAGTCCCGTCAGGAACTGTGACCTTTGGGTTTTGCCGAACTCGAGGGTTACTATATTGGCAGTGACTTTCTTCTGTTCTGTCTTCAATGTCAAGACTCCAGCGTCGATCAAGGTTTGAATTCTGTCCTTGAGGACAAAGCACTTGTCGGTAGGATGGTGAATCATCCTGTGGTAGAGACAATATTTGAGATCGTTCGTGCGTCCTATCTCATTGGGACGTCGAGCCTCTGGTAGCTTCATTTTATTCTCTTTGTGGAGTAAATGGAATATTGTGACCACCTGATCGTCTCTGAAGGAGTACTATTTCGGAGGAAACCTACACTCCTGATTATTGAAGCCGCTCTTCTTGGCCTTCGACTGAACATCCTCTGATAATTCAACAGACATAGTCTCCTTCCCTTTGGTTTGAGAAGACTGTGCCATGTCGCTACGTCCTTTATTATTCATACCCCATTTGCCTTTAGGGGTAGAGGGTTCGAACTTTTTAGCCGACTTTTCGGCTATCTCAGCTTGTTCGACCAGTTCTTTCCAGATATGGGCTTTGACAGCCCCCATGCGAATCTCTACTTGGTCTAAGAAGTTGTGCCTGCACGTTTGTAAGAGCATGGGTAATGGCATCCCTGCTGGGTACATCAAAGACAAGTTTCTGAACTGCTTAATTTAGTCACGGACAGATTCGCCTTTCTTCTGCATGGTGGAGAGGAGCTTGTCCATGGTTACCTCGGTATCGTCTTCATAGAAACGAGAAAGGAATCGGGTTCTAGGTCGATCCAGGAATTGACGGAGCCTGGAGGGAGACTTCGAAAATAGTCAAATGCTACCCCCTTTAAGGTGCCAATGAACAGCCTAGCCATGATGGCATCATTGTCTATAACATTACCGGTCTGGGATCGAAAATAGTAGATGTGCTAGTTTGGTGAGCTCTTTCCATCGTACGTATGTAACGTTGGTGGTTTGAACTTCGGTGGGTATGGCACTGAATCCCACTCTACTGGGTAAGGACGGACTGTCCCCACTTTCTTTAATTCATCCCTCTGAGCTAGGGATGCGATTTGAGCTTGGAGGCCCTTAAGGACTTCAGCGTCTAAAGAAGAACCCTCCTTGGACTTTTCTGTCTTTGGCTGGTCATTACTAAGATGTTCTTCCTCATCATGGTTGCTCTCGGTATCATTGTTATTCCGGTTATTGAGGAGTTAAGCGAGCATCTGTTGAATGTTGTCCAGAGATTCTTGCTGGGTTTTGAAAGTTTGCTCCTGAGTTTCCAAACGTCGACGAAGCTCTTCGTTACCATTGTCAGCCATGTTTACTGATGCTCTGTCTGTTCGCACTGAGCTGACTGTCGCCGAGGAGGCATACCCACTATCTTTATCCTCTTCATCAGATGATTGGACTGATCCTCCCTTTAGTTCCAGCGAGGCTACTGCCATTGAGGAAGAAGGCCGTTCATAACTGTAGGGTATCTCCGCCCTAGATCTGGTGTTTCGGAAGACACCCTCTTCATGCACCAAGACTTCACCTAAGCCTGGGCTGTAATCTGGATCTGGGAAGCTGTAGGGAGTGTCGTCGGACGCTTGTCTGCCCCTGCACAGCTCTCGTCCTCTTTCGGTCATGTTGACGGATGCAGAGGGTAGATCTCGCGAGACGCTCCTTTTATGATGTTTCATCGGGGCTTGTACCGACAGCCGATCAAAAATTGATCGTCGGCCTGGGGAAGTGGCAAGGATTGGTCCCAGCCGGCAATGGACTGAGTGGACTGTCACCAGCTGACATCCCACTTGTTGACAACAGGGAGTAGTTCGGAAAGATTCCAACTTCCGTTTGTTTGTCAAGAATTCTCGCAAGTCAGACCCAGTTGGGCCTAAACGATCCAGCACAGAGGCTCTTTTGGATCGCGCGTAGGACGATGTCCTGCTCCTTTTATCCCCGCAGAGGGGATTAGCACTGAATAATGCTTTAGTTCCAGCTTCGCGGCTAAGAACCTTGGAGACTCCCTTAGACGCTAAAGCTGCATAAGCAACGCTATCAGCACTTAGGGACAATCCCTTAGCTCTGCCACAAAGCGCGAGCTTAGCGCTTGACGAACTGGAGAGTGGAGCGCGCTGTGGTGCTTTATCCGCTATGCTGCTGCGAACATCATGCATACGCTGAGATACAGTAGCTTCGCTCATGAGAGCGAGGCTGGTGCGAGTTGTTGTTCTTGAGTTGGGCAAAGGTATGGTCGTCGCTGTAACTTCACGGCTGGCAACATTGTTGGAGCAGGCAGGTATCTTGCCTTTTTCTTCACGAGAGAGACGCACTTGTGGCGTAGCTACGCCTGAGGCTTTATTCAGAGCCTTCTACTTTGGCCTCCACATCTGCTTTGATAAGGGAGACTTAGGTTCGCAAGAAAACTGACTAGCCACACGCGAGGCTGAGGGGTGTTGGCAGAATTCTGCTCCTTGTTTCTGTTCTGAAACCCTGTTCATGGAGACATTTCTATATTTCCGCGCGCGAAACATTAGACCACCCCCAGAGAGGACTTCTTCATATTTTTCCTGGTCGAAGTGGACGACCAGGTTCTCTAAAGTGTTGGACTTGGACTGCGGGCGTACTTCCTTGTTGCGCCAGAGAACCGCAGCAGGCTCGCAAGGAGCCTTATTTGCCTCCGCAAAGACTTGCATTGAAGATTTAGCCAGAGAGGCTCTGGCTGCACGGCTTTCCTGTATTTAGAGATAGACCCGAAGCTCTGTTTGTCGCATTGCGACACTTGATTCTCAGCAGTGGAGAATATCTTCCCCAGCAGAATTTCCATCTTATTTTCTATTGATTTGCAAAGGGGAAAACTTACAAAAAAAAAGGGTCGAGGAGCTAAATTACAAGTAACACAAAAGATTACAAGTAGATCTCCTCTGAGATTCTGGAGAAGTGTACCGATAGGAGTCTGGTCAGCGCGCGACCACTTTGTCCCTTTGACGATGCGAGCGATAAGATTCCCTTCTCGCCTGGTTCAGAGAATCGGAGAACAGAAGGTTGGTAGAACCTTTTTGTTGCTTCTCAAAACCGCCTTCACTTAGGAATTCCTTCTCGCCTGGTTCCAGAGATTCCTTGAGAAGAAGGTATTAGGGTATCAGCACCCTGATTAGAGAAGCAGTTCTCTAAAGTCTTTGAATTCTTGGAAGTAAGAGACTAGATCTCTGTTTGTGCGCACGGTGCGTCTTCTTGAGAAGTCTGCTGTCTCTTCTCGTGAAGTAATCTGGAGGTCGTCTCTCTCTGTCCAGTCCTCTCTCCTTGTGCCCCTGGTGGGCTATTTATAGGGAGAGTAAGGGTATAATTGTCCCTTGAAAATATAAAAATAGATTGAATTAAATCTGTTCAAATCTAGAAAGTAGCCTTGCTGCGAGGCTAGGATCAGCTTCTGCGAAGCTAGAAATAGCAGGTCGGTTGATCCTCTTGATCTGTTTTGATCCCTTCCATATAGTTGAAGATTTCCCCTGATCCTCCTAATCGTTTTAGGAGAGTCAAGAGATTATGGCAATCAACTGTCAAATTTGATCTCAGATTTGATCTCGATTAGATTTGATCTCAATCCTGATTAAATTTGATCTCATCTGGAGATTTAATTGGTCAAAGGTTAACCATGACGGACCCGCAGCAGCGCTGCCCGCGTCGAGCTCACAGCGGAGCTGGAAGGTGCATGTGGCGAAGTCAGAAAATAGCTCTTTAGCGGAGCTAGATATCGTCTGTGGCGAAGCTACCGAATATCCTTCTGCGCAGTTGCGTGTGACTTCAAGCGAAGCTAACTCTTTGCGGAGTTAACTGAGTACTTCAGGCGAAGCTATAAGTTAGCTTCCTGGCGGAGCTGTGAATGACTTCAAGGCAAAGTTAGATGATCTTAGCCTCTCAAGCGAGGCTGTCTCTTTCGGCTCATGTGATGCTAAGTGCTAGCATTTTAGACCTGCTGAGATTTGTTTAGAGACAATCTGGGCTTACTGTCTAATCAGTAGAGTTCGAGTTGCTTCCTTATCCCTCGGAGATGGGTGAAAACTGGTCGTCAGCTTATCTGTTGCTTGTCTTTTGTAAATGTCAACAAGTACAGAACTGGTCGTCAACTTGTCTATCGCTTGTCTTTTGTAAATGTCAACAAGTTTAGACATTGTTCGGACCAATCAGCCTATCTTTCACTTGTCTTTTGTAAATGTCAACAAATTTAGACATTGTTCAGGCCAGTCAGAATCTTGTCTTTTTTAGAGTGTCAACAAAAGCATGTAAAACATAAGAAACAAGTGTAGCTCACTAATTGTACAAGTATAATCACAAGTTTTAAAAAAAATTGTATCTAAACACGTAATTTATGAAATGCATAAAAACATCAAAATATAATTGAAAAACAAATGTAATCATTAGTGTAAATTCAAGTATTATTAGCACAAGGATATACACCATAGTTAAACAATAGTGGGAACACAAAAAATATGAATCCATATAATCATGGGTGTATCTCAAAGACTATATATGTATATCACAAGTTTAATAAGCATTGCATTTAAACATGATTGGCATGAAAAATCATGAAATGCTAAAATCATCAATTTAAAGCATATAAACATAAACATGACATGGAGGATAAAGATAGTTACCAAACCGAAAGAACTAGTCACTATATCTCCAAAAACATGATGGTCATTCTACCAAAACTCTTCGACAGCAATGCATCCAATGGTGTGTCCGTTGAGTCCAAATGCATTTACCCCCAAAGCACTAATACTCTCACGTCTTGAGAGAGCCCATACCTACATTAAAAGAAATAGGAATGATTTTTGGTATCTAAACTTTTTTCAGTCCATGGGGGTTAGTACCTCTTGTAACTCAAATATTTTTACTTGCAAAATTGAAGTCATTTAGTCTATCATAAAAAAATTTTACAAGGTGATCTTTACGACCACAATGTGTACAAGTGTGCACTCTAGCATACATGGAGTCATGTGTGTGAACATGATGAGCATGTGTGTACAATGAAGAGTGTGTGTGTGCAAATGTGAAGCATGTTTCTTGCGAAACATGGATTCCAACCTCTTATGGTTAATTACATATTGGATCAAAGTAGAGCCTAAACAATCAACATTCTTCTTCAAAACATGAATATCATTCTCAAAAATGGAAGAAGATGTGGAGCAAGCATGAGAAATAATATTTTTATCACAAGAAGATGAAAAAAATAGAAGCATGATAATCATGAGAATCAAAATCATTTTTCAAAGAAACTTTTTCAATAGAAACACATTTCATTTCCTTGAAAATCAAAATAATCTTATTTTTCAAAGAATTATTTTCTTTTAAAATGGAATCAAGTCTAGAAGACAGAACATCTTTCTTTTTTAAAACAACATCAAAATTATTTTTGTTTTTCAAAATCTCATTTTTCCTTTAAAATAAGATCAAGTTGAGCTTTCAATAAAACCCTTTCAATTGAAATCTCAACTTTCTGTTTCAAAATCAAATCGAGCTTTGAAAATAACATCTTATTTTTCTTCTTTAAATCAAAACTTTTGCTTTCAAATCTTTGTATTTTGAAAACAAGTTTTCATAAAATTTTGAAAACTCTTCATTCAATACATGTGCATCCGTAGCATTATCATCATTGAAAGTGCTAGCACAATTATCGAGATGAGAATTTGAAGTTACCTCAAGGGAGTTATTCCCTTGCATCATGTAGCACGCTTGGTCAGACTCATCTCCAATAGATTCTCTCTTTGAAATGTTTGAAGCTTGTCCCTTGTGAGAGATCAAACTGTTTCACACTGCAAAAGCGAAATCACAATGAGAAACTAAAGAAATATGTTCTTTACAAAGTGTGTGCTTTAGCGCATCCATGGTTTGTACATTAGCCTCTAAATACTTGCCATTATCAACATATGATTTCTTGGTAGTTGCAAGATAAACATGCAATCCTAAGGTTTTAAGATATGCAGTCATTTTAAATTTTCACATATCAATGTTAAAAGCATCAAATATAGGTGGAGCAAGATAATCCATGAGTGTAAATAAATATGTATGCAAAGCAAATAACTAGATTAGCAAATTAAGGATCACTCATAGGTGATTAAACCGAATATCAGGAGCACAAACTCTAATACCAATTGAAAAGATACACCTAGAGGGGGGGTGAATAGGTGTAGTGCTAATCTAGGAAAAAAAAGTGTGGAATTAAAACTAAATGGTAACTCACACAACGTGTAATCAAGAGTGAAGCTGAATTCCTCATGAAGGGTTCTAGAACTTCTCCTCATGATTTCTCTAAACTGAGAGTTGAGATGCTTCAATAGCTCTCTTGATTAAACACAAATGTGAGCACAAAAATAATATCAAGCATGTATAGATATGAGCAATAATAACAATATAAGATGTAAGAGTAGAGAGTCGAGAGATAGAAAGATTCAAACACAAACACAATAATATGTTTCGAGGTTCAAGCCACCGCCCTATGTCCCCGCCTTCACACAAAAGGATTTCAGCTATCCACTAAGGATCTTCCACAAAATGATCTCCACTGAGAAATTACAAGTTACAACTGAGAGTACACAACTCTAACTCTCTCACACCTCTACACAAGAAGGGTAGGCACAAAGCAAGAAGAGATTACAACTTGGTGATCCAATGATCACAAATAATACTTGGTGATCTCAAAAGACTACAAACAAAACCTCTCATAATACAATGATCCTAAAGGATATATTTGTAATAAAGAGTTCAAGTATGTGAGTGAACAAAGATTTTGAAAAAGAAACACAAAGAGAAACACTTGGGAAAACTCTTGAAATGATAAAAGAAATGTAGAATAAGAAACTAGATTCCTAAAAATTATTTTTCTTTGATTTTTTTAAAACTTTAAAACTAAATAAAGATATAGAATTTTATCACCAAAAACTTATTTAAAAACTCTTCAGAAAGTAGGCAAAATGGCTCTTGAAAACTTGTTAAAAATCTTGACCAAAACTGGCTTTAAAAACCCCTTTTACAGACAGCTCAAAAAACTAGTCGTTAAGCTCAGATTGAACTGTCAATTGACCGCCAACGGTCAGAAATACGACTGTTGGGGTTGTTATAGTTGACCACCCCAAAAACAGAGAGTAAGACTCTCTTGGTCGGTCGACCGCCCCGTCGACCGAGCCAAGCCTGAAAGTGAGCTTAAGCCAGTCAGTCGACTAGTCGGTCGACTGCTAGTTGGGCTCGTGCACATGTGCACACCGGTCGACCAGTCAGTCGATTGAGCTTGCCTGCGGTCGACTGGTTGGTCGACCGTAAGCAGCCCAAAATCTCAAATTTCAGAGTTTAAAAATCAACTTCATAAACCCATAAAAATTCCAATAAATCCTCATAAATTTCACAAAAAAAAGTTCATATAAATACTTTGAAGTATAAATATGTGTGATCAAAAATCAACACATATTACATACAATTGAACTACTTTTGCGATAAAGAAATATAGACAAAAACGAAAAACCGTATTTTCCAAAATCCAAACATTGAAATGGAAATCTGATTTTTCTATAAACTTGTATAAATATAAAAACAAGATATTGAAACACTTTGAAGCATAGTGTATATAGATAGAATCTAATACACATAGTAAATGATATATACTTATTTTTAACAATAAATACCAAAATAAGTTTTGATAAAAGTAAAACTTAAACACATGAATTAGATACAACAAAATAAATTTTTCTAAACAATAAAGCTTTAATATGTGTAGATAGAATCTATCACATATATAAACCATGAAACTTATTTTATGTAGATATAAACCATGTAAACGTAAATTTTTAAAAAGAAACGGTTAAATCGAAACTAAAACTATTTATCATGAAAGCGATAAATAAACTTTTGTGTGTGTGTGAACTTGAGTAATTCAATTCTATTCTGTTCTTACACAAGATCTAAACTAATAAACAAACCTAGAGTAAAGTCTTCTTGTCGATCTTCTTCTCCAAGTCGACTCGATCGAAAGCACGATCCAAACGAGCTTGTCTCCATCGCGAGTACTTGATGTGATCTTTAAATGCGAGCTCTTGAATCAACACATGGTAGCTTCGAATCTTGACTTCGAGTCTTTATTGAAGCTAAAACACTAACTAAGATCTTGATCAATATCTGAAACTTAATAAACACAAAATCATTAGTAACATAACTTCATAAGTTAGTCATCATCAAAACTAAGGTGAAAGGCCTTCGGGCCAACAATATATCTACATATGCATCAGTCTGGTGAGTAGAGCTTATCATGTCAGGCAAGTTAAAAGAGCGAAGGGAAGACCGAAGAAAATATGGATGGAGATGATACAGCAAGATATAGATATAAAAGGTTTTAATGAAGGCATATTGCTCGATAGCAATGAGTAGAGAAAGATGATCCATGTGCCTGATCTGGCATAATTCTCTTTTGGTTCATGAAGTCTACCCCAAGTACTTGGGATAAATGGCTTAGTTGTTGTTGTTGTTGCAAGCATCACTAGGGAATAAGTTTAATGGTTTTCATAAGCAATTATCTTCAAGTTCAATCTTCTATCAAGAATCCTATCTTCTCGTCCTAGAGACTTCAAATCCTAGTATATCCCACTATCTTTCCTAAATTTTTTAATCTTATACAACGTGTGGTAGCTCCTAACTTAGGACTTTGATTCAAACTTAAATATATAATTTTTTTTTATATAGAAATTTTGAAGTATTACACTTTGTTGCCCTTTAAGCACTTCTATTTATTTATCATATATATATATATATATATATATATATATATATATATATATATATATATATATATATATATATATATATGAGAAAAATGTATATCAGCCCGCCGGCTGAGAGTACTCTCTCAGCCTGCGGTGACGTGGCTCAAATTGTCACCTCACTGATTCGCGGCACGCTTTTAGGTGACTGTGAAATTACCAAATACCCCTTATGAAAAGCAACTCTTTTTGGTTCCCTTCCTTATTGTTTATTATTATTTTCCCCCCTTTTTTTGCCGCTCTTTATAGGATATTCTATATAAATTACTTTTCACCCTATTTCCTGACCTCTTTTTGAAAGATCTAGTTTCACCTTTTCAGTCTGCGATAAACTTTTTTCTGAAAATATAAAATCTTTTCAGATCAATTTTTTTCTGCAAAATATTTAATGTCGACGTCTGAGCAGTATATCGGCGATCTTAATATGGAAGATATTGCATCTGGTTCTACTTTCTCTCAGAATATTGAAAATCTTGAAGGGTTGACATCTCTGCATGCCGATCAACAGGTTTTAATTGTTTATATATATTTTAAAAACAATTTCTTAAATATTTAATGTTTTCTCTTTAGACTATGAGGTACTGCGACCGTTTTAATATTCGGTCGCAATCTTATTTGAAAATAATCTCCGGCTGTGAATTCTTTTTTTCTAGGGTATGCGTCTTAGGTCGCAGTCTTTAGTAAGGAGTAATATATATTTCTTCACATACGGATAACTGCGACTTAGGTCATAGTCTTTAGTAAGGAGTAATATAGATTTTTTCACATGCGGATAACTGCGACTTAGATCGCAGTCTTTAGTAAGAAATAATATAGATTTATTCACATACTGATTACTGCGACTTAGGTCGCAGTCTTCAATAAGGAGTATTATAGATTTCATGTCGTATGTGAAATCTTATTTTATTTACTGCGACTTAGGTCGCAGTCTTTAGTAAGAAGTAATATAGATTTCTTCTCATACGGATAACTGCGACCTTGGTCGCAACAGCTGATAAGAAGTAAATTGTTTTCATCTCTTATGCGACCTTGGTCGCATTTATATAACTTATATTTTAGAATACAGTGATATCTAATAAATATTTATATTCATTTAATTCATGTAAATTCTTTTTGTAGGATATGAATGCACATGCAGAAATGTCTGGAAGCTCAGATAAGTTTATAGGGAAACAGTTCCTGTCGCATATGGAAGCATACAATTTCTACAATTGTTTTTCAAGAAATAGAGGTTTTAGCGTGAGAAGAAAAAGTACAGATAAGTCACGGAAGCCTCCTCATGAGATTATTTGCAGAAAATTTTGCTGCAACAAGGAAGGTCTGAAGAAGTTGTGTGACAAAAGACAAGAGGGGCTTACAGTGCATCGTCGAGTTAACACTAGAGTAGCATGTCCTGCTGAGATGCATATCCGTCTTCATTTATTTTTGGACTCAACTCGATATTGGGTTATCACAAAATTTGTTGATACTCATTCACATGAATTGTCTAGCCCGGATAAGGTACATCACCATTACTCTCACCAGACTCATCGTTCAACAATTAGCAGAAGCATTATGAGCAATCTGGTTGATGTTGGAATGCGGCCTTCAAATATTTCCCGCGTTGTTAATGCAATGAGCCAGGGAGAAGGCTGTGAAGAAGTGCGCCCTCAACAAGTTATTGATTTCACTCCTCAACGTAGAAATAACTGCGGTCATAAGTTTATTGCTATTATCAAATATTTTCAAGAGAAAGCCGAGACCGATCCAGAATTCTTCTTTTCAAGTGAAGTTGATAACGCGGGCACACTTAGAAGCATTTTTTGGGCTGATGGAAGAGCTATTTCCTCGTATCTGAGCTTCTGTGATGTGATCGTTTTTGACACCACATACAGAACTAATCACTTGAGCTTGCCATTTGCTCCATTCACTGGAGTAAATCATCACCGGCAGTCAATTTTGTTCGGCTGTGCAATGCTTGCTGATGAGCAGAGGGATACTTTTGTTTGGTTATTCCAAAAATGGCTCAAGTGCATGCATGGAGTTGAACCGAAGCTGATTATTACTGATCAGGATGCGTAGATTGGTGAGGCCATCAAGATTGTTTTCCCGACGTCTCGGCACCGTTACTGTTTCTGGCATGTACGAAAACATATTGCCGAGCAACAAATCCCAATGGCTAACAAGTATGGAGAAGATATGGTCTCCGATTTCCATGCTTGGTACACCTCCCGCGATATAAGCACTTGTGAGGAACGATGGCGTCTGATGAGTGAAAAATATCAGTTAGAAGAAGAAGATGACAGTTGGTTGATGAAGATGTACAGGCTTCGTGGACATTGGGTTAATGCATATCTCAAGGATGTTTTCTGTGCTGGAATGACAACCAGTCAGAGGTCCGAGAGTATTAATTCCTTCTTTGATGGTTTTGTTAACTCAAACACTAAACTAGTGGAATTTGTTCACCAATATGATAAAGTCGTTGCTTCCCGTCGTGCATCTGAATCTCTTCAAGATTTTAGGGGTTTGAATTCTGTGCCCAATTGTACATCCAATCCATATGAGATACAGGTATCGAAGTTGTATACACCTAAGATTTTTCAGTTGTTCCAAAAGGAATGGGCAGTTGTAATGACACTGTTTTCAGAAGAGGTGGAACATGACAAACCTGGATCAACATATTTGGTTGGTAATTTTTCAGAATCAAAAGACAGTTGGGAAAAGGTCAGTTATGATAAGCGAGAGGAACTTCATGTTTCTTGCAGTTGCTCGTTATTTGAAACAGAGGGTATCCTATGTAGACATATTCTGTATATTTTGTGGCGCAATCACGTTACACATATACCGGAATCATATATACTTCAGAGATGGAGGTTGGATGCTCGTTACAAAAACGTTGCAATTGAAAATGGCATGAGGCCTTTTCCCAGTCAAGGCACTCCACGGACGGCTAGATTGTGGACAGTTCGTTCAAAATTTAATGCAATTCTGGACATGGTCGCTGATTCTGATGAAAATATTTCAAAGTTGGAGGGAGTTTTGGAAAGTTTTGCCCAAAATACAACTAGAGAATACAGAGCAATGTCAGGAAATGATCATTCATCACATCCTAAGACTGCCGTTGGTTCCAGTGGATCCGTTGTCATATTGCGAGATGGTGAAGAATTGAATATACGTGATCCAATTGGTCCTGTACCAACCAAGGGGAGACCTAGAGCTGCATCCAGGCTTAAGTCTGGTTTTGAAGATTCTATATATCAGAAGGAAGTTAAGCATCGAAGATGTGGTAACTGCCAAGAGCTGGGCCATTATAGGACTGGTTGTCCGTTAATGGTATATTACATTAAACCTGTTAATCATTTTTTTTATAACGATTAATCTTTAAAATTCTTACTATTTATTTTTTTTTATTGGCAGAAGAAGTAGGTTTGGGTTGCCTCCATCTCGAAGGACCAAAGACTTCAATTTTTTATGAAGTGCGACCAGGGTCGCACAGTGTAGAGAGATTAAGTCGCATTCTGACACTGGCGTGTAATTATAATCAGATTTATTATCATTCTTTGATTTCTACTGTATTATTTTTGTATGTACTTGTACTTTAAAGTTTTAATGCTACAAAATTCTACTTTATAGTTTAATTTTTTTTGTACATAATGTAGTCAGAGACTTTGGTCGCAGTGTACATGATTCATTGCGACCAAGGTCGCAGTGTTGTTATTGATAAAGATGGCCAACAACTGCAATCTAGGGTCGCACTACATGTACTGCGACTTAGGTCGCAGTACGTTAGGTAGGTGTTTCCTTTATATTAACACGCATAGCAACCAAGGTCGCAGTGTTGTTGTTGATTAAAACATTGCCGCCATCAACTGCGACCAAAGTCGCATTGTATTTTACTAAGGCTGCGGCTATCAACTGCGACCAAAGTCGCAACCTTCTTTTTAGAATTTTGAGATGGTGAAGACTTAAGTCGTTGTACTTTAGGTAGGTGTTTCCTTAATATTAACACGCATAGCGACGAAGGTCGCAGTGTTGTTGTTGATTAACACAATTACTGAAGGCATGTTTGTTTCTAACATCAGTACGCAATAGTAAAAGCCAAGTTGTAACAAATGAAGACTGTAAATAATCAATGGAACTTATAATATATAAATGTATAGAACTGTGTATAAATTAAATCAATACAACAAAAAAATTATGCAATGAATTGCCCTTGAAATATTTTTTACATTTATAAAAAAAAATTGTGTTAATTCAATAATTTGCACGGAGATCAGTCTTCATATGTCGTATGTCGTATAATGTCTGTTTCTTCATCCTAACTCTTCTCTACATCTGCAAGTATCATGTATGCAAGCTCACTTCTTAGTTTCTGTACACCAGCAACCGTAACAGCATCAGCAGCTGATAGATGATAGCCAGACGCTATGCTTTCCATGTACTTGCATACATATATAGCGCAATCAACACTGAAATTTCCATAGAGCAATCATTAAATGAAATTAGTTTTTGTACTAAAAAAAAGTAGAAAATATGAAATGAAATTAGATGTCAAAAATTTATATACCTGTTTGCTTGTTGGGGGCATTTTGCGTATTTTATTTTAATTTTTCTCATTAATTTTTTGGAATGAATCTCAAAAATCTCTAATAATCTTTCTTTCTACAATGTCAATAGGAACAAAAATTAGTATTAATCAAATTAATTGCAAGTTTCCAGTAATCAAAATATTAAATTTCAACTCACCATTATTCTTGCATCTCTTTGGTAAAGCGTTGTTATACTACCTTTTTTGTCAGCTGGGACCAAAGAGTTGTAAAAAATCCACTCTTATGTGGAGCAATCGAATACCAACAAGGTCCAGTGAAATCCCGGCTCGTCGGTACTATGTTTGTGATTGATCGGGAAGAACATGTACTGCACGTCAGCTGTCCAGTTTTTCAACAGCTTCTGCTTGATGAAATGACCTTCCAGATCTTCAATTTTATTTACAACACCGTGCTGCGGACAAGAAAAAAAAATTTATATCAAATACAAAATGAATTTAAAATATAACAAAAAATTATAAACTGCGACCTTAGTCACAGTATATTATTTAGTCGCAGTACATGAGTTAGTAGCAGTATATTTTAATTATAAACTGCGACCTTGGTCGCAGCTCCGACCTTGGTCGCAGGTCGCAGCTGTTACATTTGTCGCAGTACATGTGTTAGTAGCAGTACATTTTAATTATACACTGCGACCTTGGTCACAGTTCCGACCTTGGTCGCAGGTCGCAGCTGTCGCAGTACCTGAGTTAGTAGCAATACATTTTAATTATAAATTGCGACCTTAGTCGCAGTACATGTGTTAGTAGCAGTACATTTTAATTATACACTGCGACCTTAGTCGCAGTACATGATTTATGCCTACACAGAGATAGAGAATATTAGTAATCTGTTCCAGAGTTGATATTACATTAAACCGTAAAAGAGAAAGTAGATTTTTACCCAAGCTTCGCTTCGAAAGAATATGCTTTTTAATCTTTCTCTTTTCTCAAGATGCTGCATGTAGAAATGAATGACATTTGCATCTAAGTCTCTACTGAACATCAGGTCCTCAATGTCATTCCTTGAAATGATGATTGCATTATCGGTATCCTGATACGCAGTAGAACTGCAAGATATTCAAAACAAAGTTAGTAATTTAATTGTTCTTATATAAAGGTATAACAGAAATTTTTTGATATGAATTAACTTACTCAGAGTAGGACTTGTCGAAGAAATGTTTTATAAGAGCTTGTTGATGGGGCTGCAGAATTCTGTATGATGTGGTTTCGGTCAATTCTCTCGATTTTGGCTCAGTAGAGGAAATCTCTTTGTCGCCGAAACCAGCGGTAGAACTCGCAGCCGCAGGCTGTGGAAGAGGATTTTCATTTTTTTTCTTCTTCTGTTTTGGATAAACAAAGTCGGAGTCATCGCGATCTCTTTCAGCGCGCTTGCGTTCTTTGACTCCCCTTTCTATTATTCCTTTAGAGGTTTCCAAAACAGCTTCTTTTGAGGATTGCTTCTGAGGCGGAGTATGTTCTTGAATTTCTTTTTCAGAAGCTCTATCTCTTTGGATTTCTTGAGTCATTTGACTTATATTCAGAGAAAAACTTGGCACATCTTCTCCAGTAATATTTAAAATAGACTCAGAACCCATGATTTTATTCTCTTCCAGTTTTTCTTCTTCTCCTCTTCAGCCTGCTTCTCCATCTGCTCCTTCATTCTTTTGTTCTCCATCTGCGCCTTCCTCCTCTTCTTCTCATTCTCTTCCTCTTCCCTCCTCCTCCTCTCCTGCCCCTCCTCTTCCCTCCTCCTCTTCTCCTTCTCCTGCTCCTCCTTTTCCCTCCTCTTCTTCTCCTTCTCCTCTTCTTCCCTCATTCTCCTTTCATTCTCCTCCTCTTCCCTTCTTCTATTCTCCTTCTCCTTCTCCTCCACTTCTCTCCTCCTTTTCTCCTTTTTCTTCTCTTCTTCCTCTTCTTCTCCTTCTCTTTCTCTTCCTTTTCCCTCTTCCTCCTTTCATTCTCCTCCTCTTCCCTTCTCCTATTCTCCTTCTCCTTCTCCTCCACTTCTCTCCTCCTGTTCTCCTTTTCCTTCTCTTCTTCCCTCTTCTTCTCCTTCTCTCTCTCTTCCTCTTCCCTCTTCCTCCTTTCATTCTCCTCCTCTTCCCTTCTTCTATTCTCCTCCACTTCTCTCCTCCTGTTCTCCTTTTCCTTCTCTTCTTCCCTCTTCTTCTCCTTCTTCTTTTTCGCAGCAGCGGCTGCTCTCAGCAGCTCTTCTTCTTCCTCTTCTTTAACCTTTAATTTTCTCTGATGCCTTTTTTGTTTTTTCTTCTCTCTTTTTTCTCTCATTTTTAATTTTAATTCAGCCTTGAGTCTTTTCTCAGTCTCCATATTTTCAATCTTTTTTTCAAGCTGAGAAACATAATCTCTCAAGTGCTGATTTTCAGACCTTAATTGTTTTATTTCTTCTGCTTGAACATCCGGTGGAGGTGGCAAATAACCTTCAAAAATTGGTTCTTGCTCACTCGTTTCAGCCGGTTCTGGCTCCTTTTCAGCCGGGATGTCAGCCTCATTACATGTATGGCCTTCTTCATCTCCTTCACTTTCACCTTCTTCTTCTTCTTTTTCTTCTTCTTCATCTTCACCTTCATCTTCTGCTACTTCTTCTTCCTCATCCTCTTCCCCTTCAACAGGAAGGCCAACCATATTTTTTTTAGCATTAGAGATGTTGGCCATTCGACTCAAAATCTGAAAATAAACATAAAAAGGTAAGCTAAAAATAAAACAATGAAATAATGATACTGCGACCATGGTCGCAGTTTATTTATGAAATATTTTGGATAAGAATGCGACCATGGTCGCAGTATGTTTGTCGTGCACAAATTTATCTGCCAAGACATGCAGCTCAACACTGCGACCATGGTCGCAGTTTATTTATGAAATATTTTGGATAAGAATGCGACCATGGTCGCAGTATGTTTGTCGTGCACAAATTTATCTGCCAAGACATGCAGCTCAACACTGCGACCATGGTCGCAGTTTATTTATGAAATATTTTGGTCGCAATTCTGTTGAAAAGGGTATTTTCAAGAGAATGCGACCATGGTCGCACATTATTTGTCAGGCACAAAACGAACTGCAAAAGGTGCAGCTCAATACTGCGACTATGGTCGCATTTTATTTGTACTACACATAAAAGAAGTTTAACTTACAATATTGCTGTCAATCTTTTTTAGATCAACTTCAAGTAGAGATTTGCTAATATTTTGGAAGTCCCATCTTACTGCGCGTGGGGTTTTTTCCTCCAAACCAGACCTCTGCTCAAAAATAGGTGCCCTCTCACACAGCCAATACTGCAAAAATGAAAAATTAAATTAGTTTCCACAAATTTTCTCAATTTATGGGTAAATTTCATACAATGTTGGCCAAATTTGAGATTTCTACTTACAATAATTTGCACGGAGCATCCTTGCAGCTCGTACGTGGTTTGCCTGAAGATGTCCATTGAGTCAATCAGGAATTGCCAAACAGCTTTTGCCCGGCATATTATCCTCATCAGTTGCATATTGGCAATCTGTTCCACAATATACCACGGCACCGTGCATTTACTGCCAGAGAAGAAAAGCGTGGCCGACATGTACAGGATGACTAATGTGGTAAAGTTTTGAGCTGCAAGTCTATTTATGTCTCTTATAATTTCATTTATAGACAATTGCTGCCCAGATTGTTCATCCGGTGTCACATCTAATATATCCCTCTTCCTTCTCTTGACAAGAAGATCATCCAAAGCATCTTCAATAGATACTTTTGTGATCTTTTTTATATTGGGGAAAAAATGTTTTATAACCCCTCTATCTTTCATCGTACATGTCTTATTCATCACAAAATCTGCCCCATTGACAGGTAGACCAAAAGTTAGGGCAACATCCTCCACTGTTAACTCAATCTCTTTGCCCCCAATTGTAAAGGTCTTTGTATTCCTGTCATACTTGTCTAAAATATGTAGTACGGCAACGTTTGATTTTAGAGCCTTTTCAGCACCAAATTCTTCATTGTAGAACGTCATGAAGATTGGGCCAAATGGGCTATTCTTCATCGCCTCTACGAAATTAGCCTGTATGTACTTCTTAAATTTCTTCATTAACTGGCACATTGGTTTTATGCTTGATCTCAGAGGACGAACCTGTATCTGTTGTTTACCTACGTAGGAAGAAAAATTAAACACTTTAGACCAATGATTATTTAAAATTATAAGGGAATAAAAAGCATATTTGTTTTTTAATAAACTGCGACCTCGGTCGCAGTCATTCATTGCAAAAAAAAACAACTAGAACCAGGACTACACTGCGACCAAGATCGCATAAGACTACAGTTCAAACAGAAACAACTGCGACACAAGTTTGATAAAAACATATTATTTAAAATGAACTGCGACCTTGGTGAAGACTTGAGACTACAACTCTTATTTAAACAACTGTGACCCCATGTCGTCAGTATGTAAGAAAAAAAAAGTAAGTTTCATATACTGCGACCTACGTCGCATTCGTCTACAAGGAAAGGTAAAAAAAAAAAAATTCCAAAGTCGCACAGATCTGAACTGCGACACAGTAAAAATAGAGGTAAATAATAAAAACTTTCAAAAAATAGGACCTTTATCGTCTCAAATTTGAAAATCTCTTTCTTAATTGCGACCATGGTTTCAATATTTAAAAAAAAATTAAAAAAACGTGCGACTTCAGAAATAAATCTTGAAAAAATTTAAAACTATTAAAATACACAAACCCTAAAATTTTTGGAAAATATAATTTTTGTAGTACCTTTTTCGACGGATGATTTCTTAGGCGCCATCAGTTGCAAATATGTTTTTAAAAAAACGGATCAAATTTTTGAAGGAAAAGAACTAATTGGATCAGAACCGCCGGTTGAAGTTTTAGAGCTGTAAATTGTTTTGGAAGACAATTTTTTTACAATAAGGTAAAATGTTGTGAGGGAGGGTATTTTCGGAAAATACAATGTTGAGGTGACTTGCATTTAATTGGGCGGGATTTTACAGGATTTTGTCCGCCAAATTTTTTTACAGATGTGAGGCGGTGATGTTGCCACGCCCGCAGGCTGAGAAAACTCTCTCAGCCTGCAGGCTGAGGTACAGTAAGCCCATATATATGAGAAAAATGTATATCAGCCCTATATATATATATATATATATATATATATATATATATATATATATATATATATATATATATATATATATATATAACTTATCCAATTTTCTTTCATTGAATATCAAGGCTTTTGAGGCCAAGATACCTAACTAATTGATCTTTAAATTTGTTAATATATATAACTTTTTCTCTCTTTTTATATATGCATATAACTCATCCAATTCTCTTTCGTATAAATATCAAGTTTTTTTAGGCTAAGATACCTAAATAATTGATCCTTAGATTCGTTAGTATGTATAACTTTTTCTTTTTTTTTTCTTAACTTACCTAACTATCCGTCATGTAAATACCAAGGCTTCTTAAGGCCAAAGTATCTAGCTACTCAATAATTTAGGTTCTTCTAAGTATTAAGTAATTCTCGTTATCTCAAGTTTTAGCTAATGTGTAAGTGTAGATAAGATGCATATTTGTGAAGATAAATTCTAGATGGTGTTCAATTTTTAGAATTTCTATCTTTTCTCAAATAATTTAAGATTCTATCAAGTTGATATCTCTATTCAGTTCTCACTATATGTCACCATATTCCTTAAATCTAGATCAACTTATTAAAATATATATATTTATTTTTTCCAGTTTATAAAAGAAAAAGAAAAATAAAAATAAAAATAAAAGAAAATTAAATTAAAAAAAATCCTAAACCTAACAAATCAAATACTCTCCATCATACATATCTCCCTCCTTTACTTCTACTACCCTCCGGTATTGTTCTTCTAATGCTAGGCTCACTAGTAGTGCTCTCCTTCTTTTTCCCTTTCACCAACATGTAGGCTTTCTTTACCCATCCCATATCAATTTCATGAATGTTCTATTATCCTTGGGTGTTTCTTGATTAAAATATCCATCATCTTCATCTTTCGATTCACTAGATGATGAAAATGCAATTGCAATATGCTCTTATAACATAGCCGGTATCCAATCAATTTGTAGTGAAGCTTGATGTGACGATGAACACTTTCATGAACAATCTTACTCTATCATCTTCTAACATCCATTGTTTGCAAATTTGAGTTACAAGTGCAGGCAATGGAAGTAAAATTTTGCGCCTATCTTTAACACTAGCAATGGTGTCCAAAAGTTATCGGCACATGCAAAAGTGTCTATTCCTAGTCATCATGTGTACAATATGCAAAGCTTGATTATAAAAAGATGAAACATGAGAAACACCCAACACATTTTGATTCAACCACCTTCATACTGCATAAACATTACGATATATAGTTTTAGCACTAGCCCCCCTCCTTGAGATGATCTACATTGATTTCCCATAATTGACATGTAATCCTCAAGACTACGAGGGTTTTGATTTCCACTCTCCACAATAGAAATCTCAGTTATTTTAGAAATTGTTTGGATGTGTAAAATTCTCAACTAACCTCTCTAATTTATCTCAATCACCGCATGGTCACGATCAATATTATTTAAAGTAAACTCATCATAAAATTCTCGAACTAGGCTAGGGACGTAAAACTCATAGGAATTAGCATGCAGTAAATAATCAAAATTTCTAGCCCTTATTTGATCTAAAAAGTACATGCCAAATACTTCGAATACAAGGAAGAAATTACGTTCAACAAAAATTCTAGCCATGGCAGTGTAAACAGTAAATAGACTATGAAAAAAGGGAACAAAAAGCTTACAACCCCTGAAAAATTCAGGAGGAAGATTTGCAGGATAACAACTATTTAACTGAAATTCTTTCTCTGCTTGTGCGGATCTGGAGTGGTGTGAAAAGGAAAGGAGATATGTAAGTTTATATAGAGGATTTAAAAATCACAAAAATATCCTTAGTGACTAAATAAGACTCTAGAAACCCTAAAATGTTTAGGAAACTGATAAAAACTGACTTGAATTCTATTCAAAAAGTAGAGTCCCAAAGAGTTTTAAAAAAAGATAAAAATTTTGAAAAGAAAGGTTTTGAAAAAGGAAAGTAAAAAAATTAGGAAAGCATAAAAATTGGTAGCTCTTAAATTAATTCAAATTTCAAAAAAGAAGTCAAAATTTTCTAAAACTCTCCCCCATATCTAAGTTGATCTTATGTTTTGTCTTGTCTGTTTCTATCATTGTTGTGATTCATATTGCATCATTATTTTGCTTTTGGTTGGGGTACCTCACAGAGAAAATAAATATAGTAAGGAAAAAAAATTTTAAAAAATCAAAAATGTAAAAAAAGTTTAGAAAGTTTGGGTTGTCTAAAGTTATAGTCACTAGCAAGACTTTCTTGTAATTTCATCCCAATTTGTTGAAAAGAAAGGAGACATTTTGGTTGTCGATATTTTCTTTCACATATGGTTTCAATCTTTGGCCGCTGACTTTGAAGGTCCCCTTCTTCGTGCTATGAATCTCTAATGCTCCATAAACTTTTGTTACTTTAAACAGCCTCGGCCATCTTGAGCGTATTTTTCCAAGAAATAGTCGCACTCAAGAGTTTAAATGAGAACTTTTTTACCTACTACAAACTCACGCCTTGTGATATGCTTGTCATGTCACATCTTTGTCTTCTCTTTATAAATTTGAGTGTTCTCTTATGCATTTTTGCAAAACTCAGCCATCTCATTGAGTTGTAACAACTGCTTCTATAATATCTCTTATTTAATAATACTTGATTTAATATTAAATGATTCTCTCAATGATAAATACTAAACGATAATAATAATTAATAATAAAGATAACAACAAATTTTTGAATAATAATAATAATAATAATAATAATAATAATAATAATAATTAATAATGGTTATTAGACAAAATTATAATAATAAATAAATATATAGGAAACAAAACTAGCCCAAGCCCAAAAAAAGAAGAAAAGAAAAAGAAAATAAAATAATAAAATAAAAATTGCCAAGCGCAGCTCATTGCCATTACAGCTTACTCACTAAAATGAGGCAAAACCCAAAAAAAAAGTGTGCATATGCCCAAGATATGAAACAAGGACTCAAACCAAGATGTCGCGTTGGCATGCTGAGGGGAGTGGAAACAATATTATTTAAACTTTGTCGTGTTTTGGTTTTACAAAAAAATAAAAAGTAATGTAATCAAACCCAACTCTCTCTCTCTCTCTCTTACCTCAGCTGACAGTTGAAAGAGTTTCTCAGCCCGCGATGACGTGACCGAATATATGCCACATATCGGTCGCAGAGTGTAAAAACTCATCCACAATAAAATACCTCTGTTTACTTCTAAACTAGTAAAAACTCATCCACAACAAAATTTTTCCTAAAATATTTGTAATTTATAGAGAATTTTCTGTTGAATATATCTACAGTTATAAAATTCCTAATTCTACTACATCGAAATTATAATGGAAAAAAATGGATCAAGATAATGAGAAATAAAGAGCAGCAGTGATAGGTTAAAAACATGCGTGAAACATAAAAAAACTGTTGTTTTTTTATATAATTTTTTTATTATTTTATTTCGTATTATTTTCAATTCATATAGGTTTAATAAAAGAAATTGAAATGAATACAAAAAATGAAATTTAATGTGGGGCAGCCGTATATTGTTTTTTCTATTACGAATGTACTGTGTAAAAAAATAATGAAATACAATGGTTAATTATTTTGCAGATATTTTATAAATCAGATATTCCCGTAACTGTCACAATATTTGCATATTAGTTGGATAATATTCCATCCAATTTTAAAATGAACTGCGACTATGATCGGTCAAGGTACTAAAAAATTGCTTTATTCTTAATATATATTATAAATTGGATCCAGGTCGCAGTACACAAACATTCAAAATTATAATCAAAAAATATATATAACTTTCAATTTTATATCACGACTGCGACCCTAGTCGCATTCCTTATTCGCATAGAAATAACAGACGAAACATGCTATCGTTCAACACTGCGACCACAGTCACTGTCTTTTTTCGCATGCCTTATGTAACAGAATTTTGATCGTTTTCAAAGTCTGTGATCATAATCGCAGTCATAGTACAAAATTTTCGATCACTGCGACCATGGTCGCAGACTTAATATATATAACTTTCAATTTTACATCATGACTGCGACCCTAGTCGCATTCCTTATTCACATAGAAATAACAGACGAAACATACTATCGTTCAGCACTGCGACCACAGTCGCTGTCTTTTTTCAAATGCCTTATGTAACAGAATTTTGATTGTTTTTCAAAGTAGATTAGCTTGAAGGTTCACCTAGAGAGGGGGTGAATAGGTGAAGGCTAATCTAATGGTCACTTAATGCCAAATAATGCGGAAGGTAAAAACAATTATGACCAAATTAATCTTTTTACTCTAAACACTATGTGTAACACAAGAGTGTACCGAATTCCCCGTGAAGGGCTCTGGACTAACTCCTCTAGATTCCCCTTGAATAGGTTGAGGTGCCGCGTTGGCTCTCTTGGTTGAATACAAGTGCTAGCAACAATCCCAAGCAATATATCAATATGAGCACAAGGAATATATCATGCATATAAAGGTAAAGACAAGCTAAGTAATGCAAGATATAAACAAGGAGATAGAGAGAGAGAAATGGCAATCGCAAACACAAAGGGTTTGTTTCGAGGTTCGAGCACCCTTGCTCTACATCCCCGCTTTCGACACACGAAGGATTTCCACTATGCAAGATCCCAATGGATCTCTCCTCGGTGCCGCAACACCTACAAGCCCTCGGACTCCCTAGTCCCGTACACACGCAAGCCCCACAAGCTTGCCGAGGCCGCACCTCAAACACGGAGTTCGCACCCGAACTCGAAACAGCGCGGACACACACGTCCGCCTCCTCAAAGTACAAGAAATGATCTCTTGGTGATCTAAACACTTTGATCACCAATAAAAACTCTCACTACAACACTCCTATAAGATGAATAGCTTAATGGATGCTCAAGTGTTGGTGTGAGAAAAACAAGGATGAGAATGGTGGAGGAAAACTCAAAGAAATCACTTTTACACTCTTGATAAAAACTCTCCTTTTAATTGGAAGTATTGGCTCTAAATTTTGTGGAGAAAAACCTCTGAAAAGAGTAGGAAAAACAGGCTCTAAAAGTCTCCAAAAATCTTAACTCAAAACAATGACCAAACCCCCAAATTTATAGGCCAGAAAAATATAGCCGTTGGGGTCTGTCAGGCCTGCCGGTCGACCCGCCCGGTCGACCGCCAACGGTCAGAAATTCGACCGTTGGAGCCACGGTCGACCGCCCGGGTTGACCGAGACACTGGAGCAGAGAGTAGAACTCTCTGTCGGTCGACCCGTATGGTCGGCCGAAATTTCCAGAGAGCAGAGCTCTCTGGATCGGTCGACCAGCACGGTCGGCCGTCCTTCAGTGCACAAAGGCGTGCACGTCGTGTACGTCGGTCGACCGATCCGGTCGACCGACTTCAGACCAAGTCGACTATACAGTCGACTTGCTGAAGCCTGAAAACAGTTTTTCTGGGATTTAAAACAGAGTCTTTTGGTTCAAATAAAATCCCATAAAATACTTAAAAATCTAAAAAAATAGTTTAACTAATATACTTAGATATACAAACATGCTTGCACAAAATCAAGGCATGTTATAAAAGATTGGACTATTTTTGTAAGTTGAAATATTTGGCTCATGATAAAAACTGTTTTTCCAAAACAATATTTTTTCAAAACATGTTTTTCTAAATCTTCATCAAATACAAAAACAAGATATACTTTTAAAGCATAGTGTGTATGGATATGATCCACTACACAATCAAGAAGAAATATCTATGTTTTTGATAATAAGCATAAACTTGATTTTGGTTAAAAGATATGTAAACATGAAAACCAAAATCCAAACATGTATTTTCCAAAATGAAAATCTTTTCTAAACTAAAAAATCTTTTATGAAAACATATCTATCAAGAGTGTGTGTGTGATATATACTTGAGCAATCCACAACTATTCTATCCTTTACATTTTTAACTTAAACAAAAACAAAATCTTATACCTAGACACAAGTCTTCATCTTCTGAAGTCTTCACTTGATTGCTTCTAATCTTCTTGACTTGGTCCAAATGCAATCCAACGAGCTCGACTCCTCTTGAGTACTTGATGTGATCTTGATGCATAGGCTCGTAAATCAACCGGTGCTAGCTCCAAAATATGACTTTAAATCCTTTGTTGAAGCTCCACACCTACTAAGATCTTGATAACAAATCTGTCACTAATTAAACACAAGATCATTAGTAAACATAACTACATGAGTTGATCATCATCAAAACTAGGGTGGAAGGCCTTTGGGCAAACAATCTCCCCTTTTTGATGATGACAAAACTCATGAAGTTATATATGCATGGATTAAAGTAAAGCTCAAAGAAGCTCCCCCTTAACTCATGCATAACACATAAACAAAATTATATGGAAATGAAGCACATGACATGTATGCAAATCAAGGAGATAAAACAAAATCAAATTCTTTTTCTCCTATTTGCAAAACAAAACATATATGCATAAACATAAATCCTTTAATAAAAACATGCATATATAGCAAATACCTCCCCCCTTTTTTGTCAATCATCAACAAAGGGTTTAAGGTAAAACAAAAATCATCAAATCTTTCTCCCCCTTTTTGTCATAAACAAAGAGATCAATAAGGGTCAAACATATCAATAAAAGGTTATATGCGATTTACATTCATGAAGAGGAAGACGTTAAGTTAGCTTCCCTACACATATGCATTACATGAAGAAGGGATGACAAGCCCCAATTCACATAACACATATTATGTAATGCATAAGAGGAGATGTGAAGCTCCCCCTACACACGTGTACCACATAAAGAAGAGTTGTCGAGCTCCTCAATATACAATATACTCAACATGAATCTATATGTAGAAGAGATGTTAAGCTCTCCTTGCATATAAGAAATACAAATCAAAAAATGTTTTTTCTTTTAATTTTTCTTAAACAAAAATTTTTAAAGGTATCAGAGCTTTTGTAAAACAAACAAATTTTAAGATACCAAATTGAAAGTAATCATTTTTGTAAAACATATTGATACCAATTGACATTTAACAAATATGAAGTTGAAATATATTGATACCAATAATAAACATAATGATAAAAAAATTTTATTTTTCATCATAAACTTTGTGCTTTTAAAAATGTGAACCAATTGAAAGTTAAGCACATGAAACTCATATATATGTATGAAAAAAAATACAATAGAGATTGATACTACTAGAATTTGAAAGCATACATACATATAACTAAAAATGTGTATATACAAAAATAATCATATTGATACCAATTGAAATAAGGTAAGATCAAGTGTATATCTCATTATAAAAATTTGAAGAATAAATAACTAGTTAAATTAGTTTTTGAAAAACTAGTTAAAGATCCTTCAAAATCATCAAATCATATGTTTTTCATAAATCATACTAAATACACAAAATTTTACACTCATAGTCTATAAAGCTAAAAAAAATATGTCCATGAAACTAAGTCATGACAAAATAAATAAAGTGTGAGTGTTTAAAAATCATGTAATAGCATTTTTATGAAAATAGTCATTTAATCTCAAAAGATCAAAACAAATTATTCATTTTAAAAAAGAATCATGAAAATTCATTTTTCATTAATCAATACACTTCTAGGCATATGTATGATTTATCCAATCCTAACAATACACATACATATCCCAAACATAAAAGAGTCTATTAATAATGTTTGCATGAAGGCAAGGGACTCACAGGTATACATGTATATTTATTAGATTTGAATAAAAATACATATACATGAAGTAAAAACACGAAAATTGGCAAAACAAGTGTAAATGAGGAAATTATCAAAACTAGCTTATACATGTGCATATAGTGGGTACAAATGAGCATGAAGTGCAAACATATATGAATCAATTTGTTCTCACTATTTGTACATGTATAAATACAAGTTTTAATGGAATCTACATCTAAACATGAATTTACCACATGAAGTACAAAAACAATTAAAACATGAACATGCTATGAATATGATATATGTAAAAAGCATGTACATAAAAAGTAGGAGTTTAGAGATCGTTACCAACTCCAAAGCTCCAAACATGGTGGTTGTCCCACCAAAATTCCTTGATAGCGGTGCTCCAAATATGTGTCCTTTTAGTTCAAATGCACCCACCATCAAGGCACCGATCCTCTCACATTTTGTGAGAGCCCTCACCTACATCAAAAGCAAATGATGGGGACTTTGGTACCCATTTTTTCTTGGGTCCTTGGGGGTTAGCTTTGTAAGGCACCCAAACATTTTTATTATTAGCAAAATTAATATGATGCAACTTATCAAAACAAAATTTTGCTAAATGGCCTTTGCAGCCACAATGTGTACATTTGTACACCTTAGGATGTTTATGTGTATGTGTGTGGTCATGACGTGCAACATAAGCATATGCATGATGTGGATGTGCATGAATGTGTGGAGTTTGTTTCTTTGAAAACAAAGACTCCAATCTATTGTGATTAAATGCACAAGAGCTCAAGGTTGAGCTCAAACAATCAATTTTATTTTTCAAATTCTTAATCTCACTATCATCAATGGTAGCATGTAAAGAGTAGTGAGAAAAGAATCATTTTTCTTAGTCTTTTTAGAAAAATTTTCTTTTTCAAACATTTTTCTTTTCAAACAAGAATTTTCTTGAAAAACAATTTCTTTTTGTTTTTCCACCAAAGAATTTTATTTTTCAAATACATATTTCCTTCACACAAATCATTCAATTTAGATATCAAGGAAATATTTTCATTTTTCAAATCTTCATTTTCTTTTCTAAGCATGCAATTTTAGATTTAAAAGAATCTTGTTCTATATGCATGCAATCAACTTTCTTTTTCAATTTTTATTATCTTTCTTAATCATGTCATATTTTTCAAGCAATAATTGACAAAATGTAGAAAGCTCTTCATATGACATGTTAACATCCTCATCCTCGGATTCGGTAGTTACCTCAAGGGGGTTATCCCCTTGGACCATATAGCACTTGTTGGAGATGTCGCTTCCAACGTCCGAATCGCTCCCCGTATAATATAGATCCTTTTCGCCAAGGGAGGTGATGATGTTCCAAGCTACAAAAGCCGAATCAACATTAGAAACCCTAGATAAATAATCATCATTTAGGGTTGACTTTAAAGCATGAAGGGCTTTTGCATTAGCCTCAAATTCTTACTATCATTAATATAAGAATCTTTAATTGTAGCAAGATAAACATGAATGCCTAAGGCCTTGAGGTACATAGACATCTTAACCTTCCATATATGGATGTTAAGAATGTCAAACATGGGTGGTGACATGAAGTCCATGGTGTGTGTACAAAATATTGTGATTAGCCTAAAAATGAGGATCTTAACTCTAGGTTGTTAGACCCAAATCAGAGAACCTGGCTCTGATACCAATTGAAGGTTCACCTAGAGGGGGGTGAATAGGTGAAGGCTAATCTAATGGTCACTTAATGCCAAATAATGCGGAAGCTAAAAACAATTATGACCAAATTAATCTTTTTACGCTAAACACTATGTGTAACACAAGAGTGCAGCCGAATTCCCCGTGAAGGGCTCTGGATAACTCCTCTAGATTCCCCTTGAATGGGTTGAGGTGCCGCGTTGGCTCTCTTGGTTGAATACAAGTGTTAGCAACAATCCCAAGCAATATATCAATATGAGCACAAGGAATACATCATGCATATAAAGGTAAAGACAAGCTAAGTAATGCAAGATATAAACAAAGAGATAGAGAGAGAGAGAGAGAAATGGCAATCGCAAACACAAAGGGTTTGTTTCGAGGTTCGAGCACCCTTGCTCTACATCCCCGCCTTCGACACACAAAGGATTTCCATTATGCAAGATCCCAATGGATCTCTCCTCGGTGCCACAACACCTACAAGCCCTCGGACTCCCTAGTCCCGTACACACGCAAGCCCCACAAGCTTGCCGAGGCCGCACCTCAAACACGGAGTTCGCACCCGAACTCGAAACAGCGCGGACACACACGTCCGCCTCCTCAAAGTACAAGAAATGATCTCTTGGTGATCTAAACACTTTGATCACCAATAAAAACTCTCACTACAACACTCCTATAAGATGAATAGCTCAATGGATGCTCAAGTGTTGGTGTAAGAAAAACAAGGATGAGAATGGTGGAGGAAAACTCAAAGAAATCACTTTTACACTCTTGATAAAAACTCTCCTTTTAATTGGAAGTATTAGCTCTAAATTTTGTGGAGAAAAACCTCTGAAAAGAGTAGGAAAAACTGGCTCTAAAAGTCTCCAAAAATCTTAACTCAAAACAATGACCAAACCCCCAAATTTATAGGCCAGAAAAATATAGCCGTTGGGGTCTGTCAGGCCTGCCGGTCGACCCGCCCGGTCGACCGCCAACGGTCAGAAATCCGACCGTTGGAGCCACGGTCGACCGCCCGGGTTGATCGAGACACTGGAGCAGAGAGTAGAACTCTCTGTCGGTCGACCCGTACGGTCGGCCGAAATTTCCAGAGAGCAGAGCTCTCTGGATCGGTCGACCGGCACGGTCGGCCGTCCTTCAGTGCACAAAGGCGTGCACGTCGTGCACGTCGGTCGACCGATCCGATCGACCGACTTCAGACCAAGTCGACTGTACAGTTGACTTGCTGAAGCCTGAAAACAGTTTTTCTGGGTTTTAAAACAGAGTCTTTTGGTTCAAATAAAATCCCATAAAATACTTAAAAATCTAAAAAAATAGTTTAACCAAATACTTAGATATACAAACATGCTTGCACAAAATCAAGGCATGTTATAAAAGATTGGACTATTTTTGTAAGTTGAAATATTTGGCTCATGATAAAAATTGTTTTTCCAAAAAAATATTTTTCCAAAACATGTTTTTCTAAATCTTCATCAAATACAAAAACAAGATATACTTTTAAAGCATAGTGTGTATGGATATGATCCACTACACAATCAAGAAGAAATATCTATGTTTTTGATAATAAGAATAAACTTGATTTTGGTTAAAAGATATGTAAACATGAAAACCAAAATCCAAACATGTATTTTCCAAAATGAAAATCTTTTCTAAACTAAAAAATCTTTTATGAAAACATGTCTATCAAGAGTGTGTGTGTGTGATATATACTTGAGCAATCCACCAACTATTCTATCCTTTACATTTTTAACTAAAACAAAAACAAAATCTTATACCTAGACACAAGTCTTCATCTTCTGAAGTCTTCACTTGAAGGCTTCTAATCTTCTTGACTTGGTCCAAATGCAATCCAACGAGCTCGACTCCTCTTGAGTACTTGATGTGATCTGATGCATAGGCTCGTGAATCAACCGGTGCTAGCTCCAAAATATGACTTTAAATCCTTTATTGAAGCTCCACACCTACTAAGATCTTGATAACAAATCTGTCACTAATTAAACACAAGATCATTAGTAAACATAACTACATGAGTTGATCATCATCAAAACTAGGGTGGAAGGTCTTTGGGCCAACATAGCTCTGCAACCGTGAGATCAGTCCGCATATATCACATCTTATAAAGTACTATATTAATTACTCTAAATTAATTGAAGTAATTAATATTTATATCTACCGTGATACAACAACAGTCTCGAAATAGAGATGAACTAATATTAATCTTGATAAAGGAAAGATGCGCACCATACGTAATCTAAATATATAGAAAAACATTGTATAAAAAGTTAATTTGTAGTTCACATAATAAACCTCTAGAAAAAAAAGGAACTCTTCGGATTCTCCCGCCATAACTGCTTCAATTAAATATTTAATTTCTTTTTATCACTTCTTCGAATACTCAACCGTCACCTATAACAATTATTATTACTATTTATGTTATTTCATATTATTGACCTTTTTATAGTGTTTGTAACAAATATATTATCTCATATCTAAAAATGATATTTGTGCTCTTCCTTTTAAATTTGATTTCAAAACTTTCAGAAAACATTGTCCTCCCCATCTTCTTCCTCTAAATACTCATATTTCAACTTCAATCATTCTCGCACTGGTCCTCTTTCTTCAGGATATTCTAGTGAATCTGATAGCAGTCTGGACTTCACTCCTTTTGACTATCTTTGGCAAAGAGTTGAACCACATTTTTGCTTTGTCCTAGAATACCCTGAAGAAAGAGGACCGGTGCGAGAATGATTGAAGTTGAAATCTGAGTATTCTAGTAAAATGTACTAAATAAAGAAAATATAGAAGGAAACGAAAAGAGTGATTGAAGAATAAAAAAAAACTTCAAAAGGACAAAAAATTGTAGAAAGAGAAAAGAAAAAGTAAAATGAAATATTAAAAATTACAAAATGATGAAATAAGCAAAAGAAAGTAGAGGAAAAATAAAAATTGGTAAAATATTAGAAAAAAGGAAAGAAAAAATTAGAGATAGAAAAAAGAGTAAGAAAAAGAAAGAACAATAAATAAGTAGTTAGAATTAACAAAACAAAAAAATAAGAAAAAGTTGAACTAAATAAACAAATAAAAATTGAAAAGTACTATTTGAAAAATAAAGAAAGAAGAATGAGAAAAAATCTATAATAGAACATCACAGGCAAAATAAAGAATAAAACAATGAAATTACAATTGAAATAAAGAAGAAGACGAGGATATTGTATATGATGAATAGAAGCGTCTTCACATGGAGCCAAGTTTGAGTGGGTGAAGAAGAGAAGAGAATTTGTTGAGAAAGAAGGAGTAAGATAAAGTCAGATAGACTTTTACCAAATGGTAACAACACCCCGACCTCTCCTCTTCCACTTCATTTATGCTAATCCTCACCTTATCGTCGGCCGCTATGGCCTCTATATCTTCTCCTCCTCTTCTTCATGTGTCCTGCCTTCTTCTCCTACAACCAAGCGAGCTAAATTTTAAGTACATTTACTCGAGTTTATCGGGTTATAACCTTAGATCCTTAAGTATTCATTTTTAGATTCAATAAAAATTAAGATAATTGTGGGATCTATATCCTATCTATTAAGCTATGAGGTACAATTTTAAGACTCTGAACTCAAGAACTTAGATTCGGATCAGATTATCGAGCCCACTGACACTCAGACCATAACACAGTTTAAATGCTACACATCACATGGAATGTATTACTCTGTGTGGTTAATGGCCAATGCATCTTCATTAGTATGGTACCACGTCACGGAGGGAGACCAGAAAGGAAAGAAAAATGGGGACCTCAATCTAAATAAATTTTCAGATGGTGCCAAAATGAAGAGTCTGTGAGTTCTAAAAGCCTCACAAATTATGCAGTAGCTGTGCCACAGAGAGAAACAACCGCCAAACACATCGAAGCAAAAAGATGAACACACTTGTGAAAAACATTTTGCTAACAAGCTATGTGTTGTGAAACAATCTCTATACTTTGATACCAATTGTTGTGATTTCGAGAGACACCCTCACGACTGGATCGACTGGGTGGCAAAGTGGAAACTAACCACATGATCTATTAGGTCAACGAGAAGTAGAGAAGAAGAAGAAGATATCACACAATATAACATGGTTCCACCGATCAAACAGATCGTGTTTACATCCGCTAGAGAATGAGAGAAACTTTATTATAATTTTAGGGAGTACAATAAGAATTACTTACACCTCACGCTAAGAAGGTTATAAGCTCTTGATGGCCGCTAAGAATAGTGTCACGAATCTCTCACCTAGATGAATTACGTCCTTCAGAATTATAAAATCATTGGATTACATTGAAGGCCACCCTCAAGGGGTTATTTATAGAACATAGAACTCTCTTAGTCCTAAACAAACTTCATTAATACACCACCTCAGAATAAAGGAAATCTGAATCCAACTCAAATTTGGAAATAGATTCAAAAAAAGAAACTGCTAGACTCGCTATTAGTCGACTAGGCCAGGGTATTAGTCGACTAATACATGTATTAGTCGACTAGGCCCAAATACTAGTTGACTACTCTCACAAAATTCGAGAATCCCAACTCTCTGTTGGCCAACCTACTCGACTATATAATGTATTAGTATACTAATCCATGTGATTAGTCAACTATACCCCATATTAGTAAACTGGTAACGTGCACAGCTTTTGTGCACGTCCATTCTTTAATCTCTGAAGTTTCATCTACTTTCACGACGTATTCCAGTCACAAATCCTAACAATCTACCCTTGACCCGAATACGTTCAAGTCCGAGAATAGCCACCATGCTCCATGTACTTGCATTCACGCATAATTGAATAAATCTTGACTTCATCTCTATCTTACTCCCTCTTCTCCATAACCCCCTCATAGGGTTTACAACTTGATTAGGTTGAATAAGTTCAGGACGAACTTGAACTTTATCACCCAACAATCTCCTGATCCACATAGGATTTTTGAGAATTTGCTTCACCATGCGAGTAACGATCTGGACTTCCTTGTTATCCGCTGTCCCAATCTCCCTTCGGGGTACAACTGAACATCCAAGCTCGAAACCATCGTAGTCTCTGATTGTTCCATAACTCCACTTTCAAAGCCAAGGATAACAACAATCCACCAATTGTAACTTTCGAATTTTACAACATATACACATTGCTGACACGTTCGCTTGAAACTTCACATGGACCTCTTTGGAGATCTCCATAATATCACCTTCAGAACTGAAATTGAACCCTTCCCCTTGTAGGACTCCAAGAGAGATGAGATTATACCTTAAATTGGGAACATAACGAATGCTTAGAAAAGTAGTGATGCATCCATCATGTGAATGAAACTGGATTGTTCCTTCGCCAACCACCTTACTTGTAGCGGAATTCCCCATGAAGACTTCTCTCCTTGAACTGAAGTGTATACGGAGAACATATTCCTATTGAAACTAATGTGGTGTGAATATTCAGAGTCAGTAATCCATTTATCTATGTTACCAACTGATCTGTTTGTAACATATAGAACGTCGCACTTATTTTCATCTTCTCCAATCAGTTCAGTGACAGTAACATCTGGTTGTTTCTTCTTTCGAAGCTAACAATCAATTCTAATGTGACCCTTCTTGTAACAATAGTTGCAAGTCAAATTTTTATGTCTTGAGTTACCCGCAGAACTTTTATTATTACTCTTTTCCTTTGAATAATGAACTTGCTCAGAATCATCATGATGAGACTCACCCGTCAACTGGTATTAATTTTGTACTTTTTGAGCAGATACTCCTTGGCCTCATTGACGTTGATTGTTAACTTGCCTCCATAGATGGTATCTTTACTAAATCTCTTATATGAAGAAAGTAAAGAACACAATAATAGAAGTGTTTGATCATCATCTTCCATCTTAACCTCTATCTTATCTAGATCATTGATAATAGAGAAAAATTTTGCAATGTAAGATTTGATAGGTGTACTTTCATACATGCAGAGAAGAAAGAGATATTGCTTCAAAATCAACCGTTCGCCAACGACTTCTTGAGATAGTGGTCCTGAAGTCGCTCTCACAACGAGAATATTATTTTCTTTGTGGATAACTCATTCAACACTTTGTCTGCCAAGCAAAATTGAATAGCCATCAAGGCTTTCTCATCCAACTCCAATCAAGTTTTTTTTCATGTCTTGAGGTTTTTTCTCACCCGGAGTAGTGTTTTTTCAACCCGCTCTGGGTAAGGATGGCGTTCATCCTAATCTACCACCTTCTGAAATTGATAACACCATCGAACTTCTTAATATCGAACTTGATCGCTAATATTTTCAAGTTGATCTTACTCTGAATCCATTTGTTGTGAAACAATCTTTATGCTTTGATACCAATTGTTCTTATTTCGGGGACGTCCCCACGATTGGATCAACTGAGGCGGCGCAGCAGAAACTAACCACAAAATCTGCTAGGGCGACGAGAAGAAGAGAAGAAGAAGAAATTCTTAAAGTAGATAGAAAGTCAACACACAATATAATGTGGTTCCATTAATCAAACAGATCGTGTATACGTCCACGAGAGATGAGGGAAGAAACTTTATTAAAACTTTGGGGAGCACAATAAGAATTACTTACACCTCATGCTGAGAAGATTACAAGCCCTTAATGGCCACCAAGAACAGCGAACCCTTGTGGCTAAGCGTCTCTCATGCATCACTCACCTAGATAAATTACACTCTTAAAAATTACAAATTCATTAGATCACATTGAAGGCCACCCCCAAGAAGTTATTTATAGACCATAGAACTTTTCTAGTCCGAAATAAACTTCATCAATACGAATAATCACTGCCTCAGAATAAAGAAAACCTGAATCCAACTCGAATCTGAAAATCGATCCATATAAGAAAACTGCCAGACCCGCTATTAGTCGACTAGGCATTAGACGATTAGGCCCACATACTAGTCGACACTCTGATAGAATTCAAGAACCCCAACTCTCTGTTGGTCAACCTAGTCGACTAATCCATGTAATTAGTCTAAAATACACCTAGAGGGGGGGTGAATATGTATTTTGCTAATCAAATGCTATTTTAAACTTCTTATGATGAAATATGTAAACGGTCACTCAAAACAAGAATTGAAGCTGAATTCCTCGTGAAAGGCTCTAGAACTTCTCCTCTTTGATTCCTCTAGATAATGAGTTGAGGTGCTCAATTGCCTCCTTATTGAGATGAGTATAGACCGATAGTGAAAGTGATGGATGAAATGCAAGCAATGGAATTAAGCAAGATGAACAATTACACAAGTATGAAATGTAAAAAATAATAGAGAGCAAGACACAAGTAATCGCAAACACAAGAGAATTGTTCCGAGGTTCGAGCCACCGCTCTACGTCCCCACCTTCACCACTATGAAGGATTTCACTATCCTCTAAGGGATCTTCCACAAAGGGATTACAACTTGGTCTACACAAGACTACACTACTCCACCAACTCAACCCTCTACACAGAAGGTAGCACAAAGCCAATTGAGGTTACAAAGCTCTTGGTGATCCAACAAGATCACAAACACTCTCTTATAACTTTCTATAGAGTAGAATATGAAGTGTAGCTCAAGAAATTAAGTGAGAGAATAAATTCAGTTAGAAAGATATGAAGAGCTTTAAAACAACTGAAAATAGCGTTGAAAAAAAAGAAATTGAAGATTGAAAGCTAGAAAAACTTTTCTCTTTTGAAATAAACTTGAAAACTTGTAAACTTGTGTAAACTTCTTGTCTAAAAACCAAAACTAATAACCCATATATATAGGCAATGAATAAATATCATTTATAAATCATACCGGGTCAATTGGGGTGTGTTTAGACACTTGGAAACTAAAAATGCCCGTTAGAATCCACTAAAAGCATAACAGATTCAAAAACTAGCCATATAGCCAACTGGGCCGGTCAACCGACAGCTCATCCATAAAAGAGTCGTTGGCTCCGGTCGACCGGCCGGTCGACCGCTCGGCAGTTCAAAAGAAAAATTAAAAGGTCAGTCGACCGACCCTAACCGAGAGTTAGGGTCTCTTAGTCGGTCGACCGCAAGGGTTAGCGATTGACCAGTCGGTCGACTGACAACATGCATAAAAGTGCATGCCCCTAGGCCAAAGGCTCGGTCGACCGTTTTGGCCTGAAATGGGCACCGATCGACCGGCCCGGTCGACTGACTTGGCTTGAAATAGTTTTTTATGAAATTTTTTGAGATTCAAATATTTTTTTAGATATTTGTATTAGTTCATGGGTAATGTAGCAATGTATAGGTGATGAAATACATATTCTAAACTTGTTATTAAATTTGAAAAAACTATGAGACATGTATCAAAACTAAACTTGCAAAATATCAATATTATCAAAACTTGTATTTTTTGAAATTGTATATTTTGTGTGTGTAACTTCTTGAGTATCACAACTATATTCTAAACTTTAACAAACTAATATCTGATTAGGCTTTAGGTGACTATAAGATCTTCAATCGGGCTTCTCCTTTAGCGACGTTTGAGTGCTTTGAACTTTAATCCCGCATTTGAATCTTCTTAAGTTTTCACACCTTCCGTTAGAGGAAGGTAACTCTTTGAATCCTTAGAATCCTAAAACATACTTAAACATTCAAACTTGATTAGTACTAAATAACCACATATACTTTGTTATCATCAAAACCATAAAACCGGCTGATTGTAACCTTGGACCAACAATCTTCCCCTTTTTTGATAATAACAAAACATATGAGTTATTTAAAATAAAAGATAAAAAAGAGCTTGAAAAGCTCCCCTTCAAGTTATGCTATCTATCAAGTATAAGAAAATATTATAACTTTAAATGGATTTAACAATATAAGCAAGTCACACATATATGCATATATAAGATGATCCACAATATAAAATAATAGCATATATAGCTTATTATCCTTCCAATCCTCCTTCCTCCAAAATAATATATAAGCATGGTAATGAGAATGGATATAGAATGCCAAAACAACTTAATAACTCAAATATCTCTCCCCCTTTTGTCATCTATCAAAAAGGGTAGAGACATCAACAAAAAAAGAGATATTAATTTGAAAAATACGTGTATAAAGAAAAAAATTGAAACAGTTTTAAAACTAATGAATCCATAATACAAACATTTAACTCACCACAGATGAATGAAAATCTATTATAATCTAGTGGTTTAGTAAAAATATCCGTAAGTTTAAAATCGGTGAAATATAATCAATTTCAATATCGCCTCTCTCTTAGTGATCTCTAAGAAAGTGATATCGAATATCTATGTGCTTGGTCTTACGATGTTGATATGTATTTTTGGTCATATGAAGTGCTAGTATTATTATAAAATATTTTATATGGTCATAATGCAAATCATAGTCAAGAAGAGTAGTTTCATCCAAAGGACTTGTGCACAATAAGCCCCGGCCGCAACATACTCCTCCTCGGCGGTTAAGAGGGCTACGAAATTTTGTTTCTTAGAAGACCACGAAACAAGACAATTTCTTAAAAATTAACAAATAGCACTAGTATTCTTCCTATCCACTCTACACCGGTATAGTCGGCATCCGAATAACTCATCATGAGAAAATTGTCTGATTTTTGGATACCACAAGCCATCTAATAGTGCCCTTAAGATATCTAATAATGTATTTTACCGCAATTAAGTGAGACTCTTTATGACAAGATTGAAATCTAACACATAGACCCACGTTGAACATAATATTCGGCCTACTAGCCGTCAAATAAAGTAAACTACTAATCATACTTTTATAAAGTTTAATTTCTACATTTATATTCTGTTCATCCTTGTCAAGCTTAGTTGTAATGGCCATGGGAGTCTTGCTTAGCTTTGCATCTTCAAGCCTAAATTTCTTGACGAGTTCTCTTGAGTATTTGGATTAATTGATGAAAATTCCATCTTTCCTTTGTTTGATTTGGAGTCCATGGAAGTAGTTTATCTCTCTCATCATAGACATCTCAAACTCGTTCTTCATGCATGACTCAAATTTTTATAGTTTTCATTAATGGATCCAAAAATAATATCATCAACATAAATTTGAACATTAGGAGATCACTATCTACATGATTTATAAATAAAGTGGTGTCAATTTTACCTTTAACAAAATCATTTGAATTAAAAACATTGAAAGCCTTTCATATCAAGCTCTTTGAGCTTATTTTAAACCATATAAAGCTTTATCAAGTTTGTAAATAAAATCTGAATGTGTAGGATCAACAAACCCCGGGGGTTGTTTAACATACACTTTCTCTTGTATAAAACCATTTAAAAATGCACTTTTGACATCCATTTGAAAAAGTTTGAAATTTTAAAAAAAGCAAGGGCAAGTGTCATCGTATGGCTTCAAGCCATGCTACGAGTGCAAGGTTTTCTCAAAATCGATACCTTCGATTTGGGTGCAACCTTAGAAAACTAACCTAATTTTATTTCTAATAACATTACCCGAATCATCTAACTTATTCCTAATGATCCATTAAGTACCAATAGTTATCTATTATGGGGTCTAGGAATAAGATGTCAAACTTGGTTACGCTCAAATTGATTGAGGTTTTCTTGCATTGCATGTTGGCCCAAAGGCCCATCATTCTAGTTTTGATGATGATCAACTCATGTAGTTATTAGTACTAATGATCTTGTGTTATTTAGTTTCAGATTTATGATCAAGATCTTAGTAGGTGTATAACTTCAACGAAGGATTTAAAGTCAAGTTTTGGAGCTAGCACGGTTTAATTCAAGCTTGTGCATAAAGACCACATCAAGTACTCAAGAAGAGTCTAGCTCTATGGATCGTGTTTGGACCAAGTCAAGAAGATGAGAAGACTTCAAGTGAAGACTTCAAGAAGATGAAGACTTGTGTCTAGGTTTGTTTTTAGAAGATTTTATTTTTTAGTTAAAATGTAAAGGATAGAATAGCTGGTGGATTGCTCAAGTATACATACATACACACACACACACACTCTTGATTTAGTTTGTTTTAGAAAAAAATTTTCTCTTTGACAAAATATCATTTTGGTTTTTGGTATTCAAGTTTCATGTTTAACTAAAATCATATTTAGAGCTTAATATCAAAAACATAGATATTCACCATGTTTATGTAGTGGATCATATCCATACACTCTATGCTTCAAATGAGTTTAGAATATCTTGTTTTGTATTTAGATAAGTTTTGAAAAATTAAGTTTGGAAAAATACTATTTTTGTTTTGAGCCAATTTTTTCATATTACAAAAATAGTCCAAATCATTTGTAACATGCCTTAATTTTGTGCAAGCATATTTGTTTATCAAAGTATATTGGTAAAACTATTTTTGTAGATTTTTCTGTGATTTTATGGGATTTTATTTGAGCCAAAAGACCAACATTTTAAATCCCTGAATTCTGTTTCCAGGCTTCAGCCGTCGACCGACCGATCGACTGAGTTCTGAAGTTGGTCGACCAGGCGGTCGACCGACGTGCACAGACATGCACGCCTTTGTGCACTGGAGGGCCGGTCACCCACCCGGTCGACCGCCAGAGAGTTGTTGCTCTCTGGAAAACCCCGTCGACCGAGTCGCGACGACCTCGACCGACGACAGAAACTGCTTCTGTTCCAGAGGCTCGGTCGACCGGGCCGGTCGACCGAAGCCCCAACGGTCGGATTTCTGACCGTTGGCGGTCGACCGGGCGGTCGACCGACAGCTCTGTCAGGCCTCCAACGGCTAGTTTTTGGAGCCCTATAAATTAGGCCATTTGGGGGCTGTTTTCTACAAGATTTGAAGAAGAGTTTGGGCTAGTTTTTCCATTCATTTCAGTGGTTATACCACAAGTTTTAGAGCCAAATATTTCCAATCAAAAGGAGAGTTTTATCAAGAGTGTTTTAAGTGATTTTCTTGAGTTTTCCTCCACCATTTCAATCCTTGTTTTCTCACATAACACTTGAGCCATCCATTGCTATATCTACCTATAGAGAGTTTGTTGTGAGAGGATTTTAGGTGATCAAGAGTTGTGATCACCAAAGTTCTATTTTGTACTTTGAGGAGGCGGACTTGCGGGTTCGCGGTGGTTTAGAGTTCGCGTGTGAACTCTTTGTTTGAGGTGCGGCCTCGGCGAGCTAGTGGGTTTGCGGTGTGTACGTACTCGGGAGTCCGAGAGCTTATAGGTGTTGCGACACCGAGTGATCTGGTGGATCGATTATAGTGGAAATCCTTCGTGTGTCGAAGGCGGGGATGTAGAGCAGTGTGCTCGAACCTCGAAACAAATCCCTTGTGTTTGCGATTGCTC